>JAOTAY010020745.1:0-11893 GCA_025629805.1 Erythroxylum baracoense | reverse complement strand
ACATTCTAATTAATACCTAACCACAACAAATTAATCAAATTAAACCTCAACATAAACTAAACACATGCTTATTAGTAGGAAAAGAATCGGGGTCCAACAGAATTAGTGGGAATCAATTGGACGATCTCTCAACCTGCCCAATGACTCTACGTATTCAATTAGTTATCAAACTATCCTATGGGTGATCAATCGACTAGTCGAGATCTCTGTTCTAACTATTCAATTAACGTGATGATTGCTAGTCTATAGGTTGCCAACTCTTATTGTACAATCCTACATGAATTTCATCTCACTCATTCTCTCGATTTGTTGCAAGATGATAATTAAAAACAATAATCAACAAAGACAATTACATTCAATTCAATAAAATAGGAGTTTAACATAATAGTTCCAAAAGCAATCCCTAAAATAAAATCTGCCTAACATGGTCTCCATAACATCATCAGCATTCAAATAATCCTTTTTTACAAAGAATAGAAGAGATTAAAATGACAGAAAATTGAATAGAAAGATTCCTTCTCTTCTTTTCCAAAATATGGAATTTTGGTGTTGATGTGCTATTTTGCCCAATCTTGATGATGATCTTTTTCTTCAATCCTTCCTCGATGCTCTAAACATGTGTTCTTCACTCAAAGATGGTGTTTATACAGGTGGGTGTTGTCTCCTCTAAAGATAAAGGCTTAATTATCTTTTTATAGTTCAAAAACCCTAAGTTTAATGAAGTCTCACAGGTTGCCTCGAATTGTAATTCCCACGCTCGTGGCAATTTACATGATTCCCACAAGCGTGGGAATTTGTCACAGATTCATCTCTCATTTTCTTCTGTAATTCACACATGACGTGGGAATTTGCATGATTCCTATGAACGTAGGAATTTGCCACAGATGTACTCCTCATTTTTTCCCTCTTTGATCTTTAGTTCACTGTCCAAGTTGCTCCTTCTTTCTTCATACACAAAAATGGTCAATTCTTGCCCTCAATTAACATGAAACATACAACAACAAAAATAAAAATCAAACTTAGCGAAAACATACAAAATGAATCCTAAACTAGAACAATAATAATCAATTATGCTAGAAAACACATGCCAATTACTTATAAAAACATATCCTAATGCACACCTATCACATACGATCATATATAAAACATATAGCTGCATATAAAACTGTGTGAGTCACTAGAAGCGTGTAGGAGCACAAAGATGAAGTCTCACGCATCCCTATAAATGACATAATTGTGTGGGGATTTACATGATAGTGTCAGTGAGTTACACAGTCGTGTAGCTTATTATAAACTTTTATGGTCATGATTTCTGACAAAATTGTCATACATGATCACTTATACACCTATGTAGCTGATCGTGTATTGTTACGCAACCTTAATTTTAAGTATAAAAGTGCATTTAAGAGACCAAAAAGGTCCTAAAGACATTAGAGACGAAAGGAAGCAGGTTCTTCTTATTTGAAGAGCTATCAGGAGCTAAAATTCTTTTTCCAATTCAATGGAGATATCAAGGTCAATGAACATGTTTGCGCATTGATTAATCTAGTGATGTTGTTTTTAATTCTCTTTTGAAATTTATTATATTATTCAATGATTAATGCTTTCGGACTTATGTATGAATGATTTAGATATTCCAAATAAATTATTCATGTATGAACTCATTAGTAAAATATAGATTGCGATAAATAATCAATATACATATGATTCACTTGTGGTAAAATAATGGTCGAGCATTATTAGGGATAATATAGCATATGTTAAATGACTTAAGCTTTTGTGGTTGTTGTTTAGATTAATATGTTTTCCTATTCTGTAGTGCAATCAATACACTAAATATAAAGATTTTATTCTAGGTTATCTGATATTTAGACCTAATTAAAGTACTTGTTTTAATTAGATACAACCTATAAGAAAACTAGGATTAATAGTGATTGTTGTTAATTTATAGCAAAGAGAAGTACAAGAACAACATGACGATTGATTGTGAACATTCATGTAAAGGTCAAGTTTTAATTATTAAATGAGTTTGAAATTTATTGATTAATTCTGGCAATTTTGTACTATTTGATTTAATTTACATTCATTAAGTTATTTTTACTTTATTTTGTTAATCAAATTCAACCAAAACCCCCAATTGTTAAACACTGGTTTATTTATTACAAAATCTTAGTACACACTCTTTATTAATAAGGTCCTTGCTCACTACAACTATAAATTTAGTTATGCAAAGTTAGGTTTTATTTTCTGATGTGTTCGAGGCACACTAAGAAGTTTAGCACTATTGTTAGGGAGTGAAGTGAGTTATTTTTTATTTTTGATATTAATTTTTGCTTTTTATATATATTTATTTATAATTGGTTTTTACAGTTGTTTCTTGATCTTTTTATATTTGTTAGTGTTTATGTATGGTAGTGATAAAATCTCCTCATCAAGACTCGAAATCAAAAGGACAATGTGAAGTTTACATAGGGGAAAACATAGTAACTCTAGGAATAGAGCAAAGAATTGATTTGGAATAAGCCATAGCTTATTGTAGTCCCAGACTTCACTCAAAGGCCTTTATGCATATCTTTTACAAATTTTACTAAACATATTAATTTTGAGCTTAAGTATGAATTAATCCATCCTTTGCCTAATTTTCATGATTTTGTAGCTAAGGATGCTCACAAGCATCTTAAAGAGCTTGATATGGTCTGTCTTGGTATGAAACCTCCAGGGGTGATGGAAGAGTAAATTATGTTAAGAGTCTTTCCATTTTCACTGAAGGATGCAACATAATACTGCCTTTTTGATTTGCTTATAGGGAGTGTGAGCATATGGAACGAAATGAAAATGATATTTTTTAGGAAGTACTTTCCAGCATTAAAGAAATCTAGCATAAGGAAAAAGATTTGCTAGATAAAGCAACATCACGGAGAATCCCTTTATAAGTATTGGGAACACCTCAAGAAGTTGCTTGGTAGCTACCCTCATCATAATATCATGAAACATCACATTATTCAATACTTCTATAAAGGATTATTACCTATGGATAGGAGCCTGGAGGATGTAACAAATGGTAGAGCACTGTGTGAAAAGAATTATATGGAGGCTAAAACTTTAATATAGTGTATGGAAATAAACACTTAATACTTTGGCATTTGTAATGATGTTCATCAGGTAAATGAGGTAAACAGTTCATCCATAAAACATTGTTTGGGTAAACTAACATCCTTTGTTAGAGAAGTCACTGTAGAGCAGACCTAGGTGAAGGCTTGGGTGATATACAGAAATGCAAATCATCTAATAGATGGGTGTCCAATGCTGCAAGATGGAAATATGACATTTGTTAATACTGCAAGGGAAATTTTTTTCCATAAAAACAATCCATATTCCTTTACCCATAATCGAGGTTGGAGAGATAACTCGACCTGAGTTATGGAAGGAATAGGTAGTATAACTACTTCCCACATAGGCCACAGGGTGAATAGTTATTTCAACATAGATAAAAAGCCTCCCCTTTAACCTCAGTTATGTCATTGGAAGATATAACACTTTGCAATTCCAGCAAGATGTAAAATAATTTTAGTAGGAGAAATGTTCCTAATTGTAAGAGACTAGGACTAAAATCCAAAATTTAGAGAACCATATGAGCAATATGGTAGTGACTATTAACTATTTAGAAGCCCAAAGATGAGGATAAATGCCATCGCATCGTAAGATAAATCTAAAGAATGTTATTGAAATCATCTTAAGAAGTGGTAGGAAGCTTGAGGACCTAAAGAGGACCACACAAAGGATGGCTAGTAAAAAAAAATTGAGAAGGAAGAAGAAAGGGATGCCTCATCTAGCTCAAATGTAAATGATGAATTCCTAAATTTTTTTAAGACTAACCTTTCCCTAGTAGAATAGCAAAGTTAGATTAGGAAAACAAGGATAAGGAGATTTGGGAAACTTTTCAAAAGGTTAAAGTGAATATACAATTGTTGGATGTGATCAAATAGGTGCAAGGTATACATAATTCCTTAGAGAATTATGCACCAACAAGCCAAAGTTAAAAGATAATGAAATGATTAGGATGGGTGAAACTGTCTCTATAGTCGTTAAAAAGAAACTCCTAAGTGTAAAGACCCTGGTATGTTTTCCGTTCCTTGTAAAATTGGTAACATTATGATTAAACAGGCTATGCTAGGTTTAGGAGCATCAATTAATATTATGGCTCGTTTCATTTATGCTTCTTTAAATTTAGGCCTGTTGAAAGAAACTAGTGTTATCATAAAATTGACTTATCGTACTAACTCTTATCCAGATGTGGTGATTAAGGATGTGTTTATGTAGGTGAATAAAAGAAAATTTCCCACTGATTTTTATATGGTAGATATGAATGATGAAACTTTCTATAACCCCATACCTATTTCACTGGGGAGACCATTCCTTAACACAACCTAAAATAAGATAGATGTTTGTGAGGGTACCCTTACAATGTAATTTGATGGGAAAGTTACCCATTTTAATATTTTTGAGGTCATGAAGCACCCTAAGATGAACGTTTTGATTAATATGATTAACCCTTTAGCATAGGAAGATTTTGAGTAGAAATTTATATATAAACTGGAAGAAATTTCAGCTATGGAGAAGAGCAAGGATTTTTATCTCTTAAGGAAAAGCTTTACTATTGATCAAAACGTGCTTCTTTATTGCTCTAGATATAAATTGTTTCCACATAAATTACATCCTTGGGTTAATCCTTTTTCGGTTACTAATGTCTCTCCCTATAGTGTAGTAGGTATTAAGATTCTAAAAATAGGAAAGACATTAAATGTAAGTGATCATCGACTCAAGCCTTATCCTAAAGAATTTCAAGTGGAGAAAGCAAAAGTTGTGATCCTTGGAGATTAAAATTTTATCACGTGATCAGGAGAACGTGGAGTCGATTCAATAACAATAAAGAAAGACACTGCTTATGAGGCAACCTAAAAGGAGTTTATTCCTTTTCCTTTACAATTTTGCAATTGTTGTTTTTGTTAAATGTGCCATTTCTTACATTTAATATCACATCGAGGACAATGTAAGTTTTAAATGTAGGGGTGAGGAACTTACTACTTATATGTGTTTAAAGCTCTTTTTAGGTGCTTTTAAGTTCTTTTAGCATGTTAAAAAAAACCACTCTCTTTTTGTATTGCTTCTAGAATTATATAGTTATAATTAAATAGTAGCATAATTTTGGTAACTTGATCATGTATTCTTACTTTTTGGTAGGTTTTTAATGTACATTTCCTTTAGAAGAGTGGTGACTCGTATGTGAATATAAACTAGTGAGATTTTGAGTCTTTAGATACATTCATATCATTCTCATTTTCTTTTATTCATGTGTGACCTTCATGACATGTACATCTTAACTTTGCCTTGATTTTCTATTTGAGACCACATTTTAATCTCATGAATTAACATGGAAATGATATAGACATTCTTTGTTTTAGAAGCTACATTAACCAAATAAACTACCCAATGACATGATTTATCCTATTGAAAGCTCCTTGAGCTTCATTAGCCTTTTCTTTTTATGTTAACCAAATTACAAGCCTTTAACCTAACAAAATTTCTTACCTAGACCTTAAAGCTAGTGGAGCATTTGTGATTGTTGATGTTTGTAGATGAACAAAAGCATAAGTTTATGGGTATGCATATATGTGGGTTGGTTATAATTAATCAAATGTGATTGTTATTTCCTATTAATGAGTTCCATCGTTTGCTTGGAAAAGTAATTCATGTTAATCTTTCCTCCTAAAGTTGTATGAAATGGGTGAATTGATTATGATAGAAATAAGGGAGAAGTTATTATGAAGAGTCACTCTTTAAAGTTATAGGGTATTGTTCATTATTATTTTTATGGCTGATTCCTTCTAATTCCTTGTGATTTATGTGGTTTAGGGTGTGAAGGCTTGAATCTAAGTTATGAAACAAAGTTTTTGCATTCATCAACGCTGATGGTATCAAATTTTGAGTGGATGTTAATATTTTCACTTAATACTCCATTAAGTGTTTTTCATGCTTCACTAGTGTTGATGGCTTTTGAATTATATGATCCAAAAACTTCTCACCTCAACTTTTGGCCCCATAATAACATTAAAAAGTCCTTTTTATTTAGGATTATGCATATGAATTTTTAGTGGTGGAGAATTGAAATGATATGCAAAATTGTGGAATGTCTTGATCATGAAAGGTGTTTGAGTGTACTTATAGATTTATTGTATTTTTAAAAATTGACTGGAGTGAAATGCATCGTAATTTAGGTTAGAGTTTGATATGTGTTTAGCCATTTATTCGATTGTTTAGTATATGTTTAGGGTATAATTGTGTTAATTTGTGATTTATTTGTGTTTTAAGTGTTTTATGGGTTAGAACAATCCTTTGAGCTTAAATATGATGTTTTTGAGATACCTTGATGTGTTTGCTAGTGTTTCAGGAGAAAGATCGAACAACGGAGGGGTTTCGGAGCAAATTGGGGCCAACTGTATGGCCCACGATCGCGATAGAAAGGCCTGACATAGGCCTCGATCGTGGCCCACAGCCACTTCTAAACTTCAAAATTTGAGGGATTTTTTGGACCTTTCAGACCTCGGAAAAATCCTAATTTAACTCTAAACACAAAAGAACATAAATATAATAACAAGAACAGAAAAAAGAGCTTTTGCATTAGCCACTTTTGGAGAGAAACCCTAGAGGGAGTTGTTGAGAGATTGAAAAAGAAGGAGGAGAGAAGTGGAGAAGAAACTGACATTGATGTACTTCCTGGATTAGAAGTTTCTAACATTGCTACCTCTCATCTCCGTTTAGAATTGTATTTCCTGTTATTTTCCATTTTTATTATTGTATATAGTTGGAAATAACAGTTTGATGATATGATTGTGAATGTTGAGATGTTCTATACTTACATTGGGGTTTTTTATCTTTGATTTAATAAAATCTTATTGTTTTATGTTTATTGGAATTATTGTGATTGATTTTTATGATTGCATAATTCGGTAATAGACTGAGAGTGTGAATTGCATGAAAATAATTAAATTGGGCTAAAGAGAGTTAGGTGATTTAATAAGAATGAGAAATTAATCAAATCGGTAATTGAGTGAAGCGAAATATTACATAGGTTCTCTATAGTTTATTAGACAACTTCAAATCTAATTAGAGTTTTGGATAGATTGTAAATTGAGAAATTGCAATTTTCCAAATTCTGATTAGGCTTTATAATTAATGGTTATAACTCGAGAGAGAGTAATTAACCATAGGATCATCTAGGGCTAATAATCTGATAATTCATAATCGATTAGTTTGGCATTAAAGATAGGAAAAAATTCCCTTTCTCTCAATTGATAGTTCCTTTAGGTTGATTCTGGAGTGTGTGTTGCAGCTGCTACTTTGTTAATATTTTTGTAATTGATTCTTAGAATTGAGTTGCATGATTGAATTAAATTCTGGTCTTAGTTTTGTTACATTTTTGAATTACTGCAAATTATTTTGTCCTTATATTTTAGGATTAGATTATCTCTCCTTGTGGGATCTGAAGTAAATCACTTGTTATTATAGAAATCACGTAATATGTCACTTGTTATTATAAAAATCACGTAATATGTAAGAATACATAAGAAGGGTGGTTGAATTGTGATAAATCGTCTAAGATTGAAATCTTTTAAAAACTTCTTGATTTTCTTGAAAGATTCAGACAATTTACAAAACAACGCACTTAATTCGTTTGAGTAATGCAACAGTGAAATAGTATCTATTCTTCTAACAACATGAAATTAAAGAGATAAGGGTTAGAGAATATGGCACCGTGATTTATACTGGTTCACCCTTAACCTTAGGGTTACGTCTAGTCCTCAGTATATATGAGATTTCACTATCTGTTTCAACTTTTACAAGTGTTATTTCACACTCTTAGAGCCTCTTCAGGACTCTTTCATAAAATATTCTTTGTCTGCTATCTTAGCCTCTTCATGCTATAGCCTCCTTTTCACTGAAAAGATTTTGAGTTTTTTAAACTCACGTTACAGGTCGACTTGATCTCTCTTCTTTCTTCTTTTCACTCAAGCTAATTTTTACAGTATCGTAAGTAAAGAATTGAGAGTTGAAGGTTCAGAGTTAAACGGTGTGTCTTGTGTATATTGTATTTTTTGTTTATGACTATAAGTGATATTTATAGTCTAAATCTCTAACGGTCTTCTTGAAAATTGCTTGTAGAATCTTCAGAGACCAGTTATTAGTTGAGTCCTATAACCAACTCCAACTAACTAACTGACGTTGTAAGTCGTTCTTTAATTATAACGTCTTGATTTGTTTTGTATAATTCGTCTTATGTCTTTACTTCGTCTGATGTCTTTGCTTCGTTTAATGACTTCGCTTCGTTTGATAACTTCACTTCGTCTAATGACTTCCCTTCGTCTGATGACTTCACTTCATTTAATGACTTCGCTTCGTCTGATGACTTTGCTTGAATATCATCTTGACTTGATGATTTGTGCCTCTTACATTTATCTGCACACTTAACAAACTCATCAAAACAGTTCACACATTCTTCTATTATTATTATTATTTGACTTTCATCAAAATTAATAGAAGGAGTGAAGTCTCCTTGACTTAACAATCTCCCCCTTTTTGACGATAACAAATAATCATAATATTATAAGATAAACGAGAGGATATATAGTCGAATAATTTTCAGACAAAATTTATTTATGTAGACGAATAATGCAAGATATACAATGCATTAAAAAATAAGCTAAAATAAAATCTCCTCATTCTCCTTTACTTTCTACTATTGTCTCCCTATTTTTTATTAATAAAAAAGAATCATTTCAGATGCTTCAATATCTCAGAGATCATATGTTTGATATCAGTACGGATCGTCTTGAGATCTTCTTCTATAGTCACACGTAAAAGTGCTACTTCCTTATGAAGATCACCCACTAAGTCACTTAGTTCATCAACCTTAGTATCAATTTCTTAAATATGTTTAGCTAAAGCTTCATGTTCTTCCTTCTGATTTTGACTAGCTTCAGTCCTTGTGATGAAATTCTTCAATCACGCCGAATTATCGGTAGAGTTTTGTAACTTTTCACTTTGTGGATGAAGATACTCAGAGACAGAGGGTTTTCTGATTGAATCATCTAATTCAATAATTTCAATGGAGGGTAATTAAAAAAATTTTGTTTGTGGGGGAATGTTAAGATCATCAGGGTAGGGTAGTTCCAAAATGAGTTTTCGTAGAATATGTAGGATATCTTTGATAGAATAAATGAAATCTATGGGTTTAAAGTGAACAAGTAAGTGCACAAAGGTTTCTAAATAGAAATTAATACCTTCAATTGTAATCTTTTTGTATCTTCCTTCCGATATTTTCCCAACTACCTTGAAACTTTCATCTACGGTTAATATGCCAAAGTTGCTTCTTGATGGTCTTGAAATGTGATAAGAAATATAGATGCCTATAGGTTGAGCTGTACGACATTCATCGTCTATATTCTTTATTGCCACTCGAATTTCTTCTTCTGTGAGATCATCTTGTTGCTTCTTAGGGAATTTCTTCTTCTTGCCTTTATCTTTGTTGTCTACCAATGTTGGACGTCTAGGTTGTACATCCGGTACAATTTTTATCGTTGTTCTGCTTATCACTGGATAGATTGTGTAAGGATTTTTATTCATCTTCAATGGATATGGTTCTGCCTTTTCATCTCGCAGAATACCATACAATCTTCTGTCTTTAGGGCTAAGAAGATGTATCGTCTGATCGTTTACAGTTACAGGTTTAACCTGAACCTTAACTTTCTGTTTAGGAGATTCTTTAATGATAATCGAACCTCTATTTCGGTAAGGTATTGATTCTTCTATAATCTTCATCTTTAAATCTTCTTTCTTTATTAGTTGAGGAAGGTTGTAGATTGGTTCCTACTTTTCAACCTTTCTTTTCTGAATCATCTCGGTGTTCCTTTGTTCTTCTGCCAACTTGGAAGAGAGTTATTGAGACTTCTTCTGCTCAAATACTGACTTCCGTTTATCTCTGTCTCTCCAGACGGCTGTTCTGATTGAGTCTGAGGGATAGAGACAATTGCTTTACCAGGCTGCTGTTGTTGTTTTATTACACTTTCAAAAACTTGACCAAGAGTCAGAATTTTTTGCTTCTTCTACAATCTTGGTGACCTTCTAGACATATCAGGTCTTTCTAATTGAAGTGTCTCAGCCTTCCTCTTTAAAGGCACTTTGTGAGTTGGTTGTTGAATTTTTACACTTTCCTTCCTTTCAGGAATCATCTTAGCTTGAATTGACTTATAAGACGATTATTCAACTTTTGTCAGCTCAGTTGAGATTCTTCTGGTTAATTGAGGTTTTGTTTATGTACCAGATGAAACATCTTCTTTTCTGCTTCTTCTGATTAAAAGCTCCCCCTTAGACTGTGCTTTCAATATGACATCTTTATCCGATTCAGCTTCAGTTTTAATCCCCATTCTGCGAATAGTAAAGGTATGGATAACACTCTTAATATTCAACTTTACTTTGTTTCCTCTATCAAGTAGGATTCCAGATTCTTTGAATAATCTCGTCAACAACATACCATAAGGTAACGAACCACTCTTCAGATGATACTCCTCTTAAGTCCTCATCATGTAAGTCATAATCAAGGACAGAAGATTAATAAGTTTGTGTGTGAGTAGATAAAATAGACATTGTTCATCACTAGTCGTCACAAAATCCTTCGATCCCATTCTTAGTAAAATATAGTGAAGAAGAATTGAATGAAGAACCCTAGCCTTCGGAATTAGGTTTGAAGACTTCTTCACTCCTGGATAACTCGATCCATATAGTTGTCGATTGATGTTATCTTCATTTAAATGACTTTGAGCAATCCACTTTGTATTATTGAATAGCTTTGCTCCTTCATTTGGACATTCAGTAACCCTCACAACAGAATCTTGTGACACAATCATCGACAATCTGTCTACCACAGATACCAAGGTGTTATATACCACCTTTGCATTTTTCTAGAACTCATATACTTCATTTAGATACACCAGTTCTCGTATATTAAAAAATTTTTCCCATCTAGCTGCTTTAATCTCAGGTTCGATATCCATTCAATCTTCCTTGAGGGCAGTGAAATCAACAAGTCTGCCATAGGCAAGAGATTTCAACATTCTTGTAATCTGCAATGTATAAACACTAAACATAGAAATGTATTTCGCTTAAAGAAGCGAGGTTAGTGTATAGAAATGATTGAGAAAGATAAGAACGAAAAAGATTTGATGTAAAGAACAGAGGATTGAATCGCCTTTGTTGAGAGCACTTTGAAGCAAGTCAGTTAAGAAGAAAATTCCAGAATGTAGAGTGTTGAGCTTTTGAGAGATATCTTTTTATAAACACTCCTACACAAAGTTGCTGTTAGTAACATCTGTGACTGATTCACAGATACTCATTAATTGATACTATCGAGCAAAAATTACCGTTACTATTCCTTATGACGTTTTTGCTTCAGTACGACATATCTTCTAGGTTATGGAGTTTCAGACGAAAGATCATTTAACATAACCATGTTCAAACTTCGTCTTATCTCCTTGAATTTGTCTTCACTTAAAGGTTTGGTGAAGATATCTGCCCCTTGTTGATTAGTCTCAACAAATTATAGATTGATAGTTCCTCTCTGTACATAGTCTCTTATAAAATGATGTCTAACTTCAATATGGCTTGACCTTGAGTGTTGTATTGGATTTTTTGAGAGATTGATAGCACTTGTGTTGTCACAGAAGATTGGAATTTGATCTTCTTAGATAGAATAGTCTTCTAATTGATACTTTATCCATAATATTTGTGAACAACAGCTTGCAGCTGACATGTATTCAGCTTCTGCAGTAGATAGAGCAAT
>JAOTAY010020744.1:0-11893 GCA_025629805.1 Erythroxylum baracoense | reverse complement strand
GAGGTACTCATCAAATACTAAGAGATTGGAAGATAAATTGGTAAGTTTTCCTAACCTAAATTTCTAGTTTTGGGGCTCTTTAGTGGGATAAATTTATGTAAGATAAATGATAATTTTTGACTTGCCATGGAATAGATAATAAGTTTGGAAGCACTTAACGGATGAAAAGGACAAGAGAAAGAATTATGTATAGTGAATGTTTGTATTTGGTTCTCGGATCACTTGAATTAGACATCTTATTTTGACTATAACTTGGCCTACAGACCTCCAAATTGGGTGATTTTAATTGGATATGAAACCTAAGGTATAATACTAAAATTCCTAGAAGACACCCTGACCTAATTATAGTTTAATCATATTGGAATTTGGGATTAAAAATGGTGATCTGATGTTGTCCCTTTGTTGGAGTAGCTTGTGATGTTTTGTGCATTTTCTTGAATTAGAATTTCAAATGGTCTGATTTTTGATGATATGGAAATTAGAGACATAGGAGAACAAATGTCTAGAAGACCTCAAAACCTAATTTGAACGATTACTATATGAAAATTAAGGAACAAGTGGAGGTATGAATTCTGAATATGGGTCATAACAGTGACTCATCATGCATGATTGTGATATGGTGAATTAAATTGGATGACATTGTGTTTTGAAGGAATTGGTAAGCTATAATGAATAAAATATGGTATTTAAATAACTTTTGAAGTTAGATTTGAAAACGGTGACCAATATATTAACTTACGGAAGTAAGCAGAAATATGATTAGCATGCATGTTACACGATTAGATTCAAATCTCGAATTCGGTTAAACCTAATATATAGTTTTAATGCCTGATTTCCTAATTTGGAAATAAATGCCTAAGTGAAATGCATGCGTGAGTGTATTTGACAATAAGTTTGCAAAACCGTGGGTGTATTTTAACTGTTTTATATGAATTAATTATTTGTAAAAGAATTGATGACACATGAGTGTATTTTAACTATTTTATATGACTTAATTCTTTGTAAAATAATTGGAATTGATGACATGTGGGTGTATTTTAACTGTAGTATATGGCTTAATTCTTTGTAAAAGAATTGATGATATGTAATTGTATTTTAACTGTTTTATATGACTTAATTCTTTGTAAAATAATTGATGACATGTGAGCATATTTTAATTGTTTTATATAACTAAATTCTTTGCAAAAGAATTAATGACATGTGAGTGTTCTTTAAATTGATTTTATGCAAATGGTCTTCAATTGATCATGAAATGAATATTTATGCTGAGTTTTATACAAATAATATTTTACAAGTGAATATTGCTAGCATAAATGTATGCTTTGGCAATATATGGGTTTTAATTTGAAAGTTAAATTTTATATGATTGGGAGTTACATTGAAATAATCACTTATAAATCCTCCCATACTTGATTTAGAAATAAGATGAGTCGTAAATGTAAGAATTGCTTTTGCCTATGGTACACCGATAGGCTTTATAGATTTTATTATACTGGTATATTTATAGTGTTTAACCTATTACGGGTAAGCGATATAGAACCAGCTTCATAAATAGTGATTAACCAGTTACGGGTAAGCAATGCAAAACCAGCTCTACAACTTGTTACGGGTAAGCAATGCAGAACTAGCTCTGTAAATAGTGGTTAACCAATCGCAGGTAAGTGATGCAAACTAGTTCTATGATTTTATGCCTAGTGTACCATATGGTAAAGAAACTAGTGGTGGGCTATGGTGGGTAAGAAAAGTCATGAAAATATTAATCCTACCACTATTTATGGTAAAAGTAATTTGAGGGATATTGTATGGTACCAATTCTAGTGGTTGGCTCATTTTTAGTATTAAAATGTTCAGAAAACTTATTGCCACTACTGTTTATTGCTTAAGGAAAAAGGAAAAAGGAAAATAGAAACTTTTATATTATGAGTTTAATTTCGAAAAGCATT
Organism: Erythroxylum baracoense; assembly: GCA_025629805.1. Taxonomy (NCBI): domain Eukaryota; kingdom Viridiplantae; phylum Streptophyta; class Magnoliopsida; order Malpighiales; family Erythroxylaceae; genus Erythroxylum; species Erythroxylum baracoense. The sequence continues at coordinate 9,950 of JAOTAY010020744.1, read as the reverse complement.
TCGAAATAATATTTCAAAAAAATTGAAAATGTATTTTATGAAATGTTATTTTATTACCAGATTTGATGACGCACGAATAAATTGTTATGGAAAATGTTTTACCATAAGCTTTATGATTGTATTGGAATATTTTAGTTACATTGTTATAAAAAGTAAACTTTTAATAAACATATTACACTCACTGAGCTCATTTAGCTCACCCTTATTTTTACATTTTTAAACAACCCACCTCAAATATATATACAATGCTGCAGTAATTAGGACTTCGTCACAAGATTAGTTGTATGGTCGAGTGATGTTGTGCTTGTGTCATTTTGATATGTACATTTGTGTAAAGAATGGATGTTTATAAAGGCTTTTAAATGAAATGCTCGAATATGTTTTAACTTTTTAAAGTTTATTGCAATGATTGTTGAGAATTATTTGTTTGAGGTTGCTTGTGAGTAGACTTGAAGTCCATAATTTGTAGCTGAGAAATTTGTGTGAAAATAGAAGTATTTAAAAATGTGTTATGGAGGTTTTTGAGATTTGAGAATCTTAGAAAAGTAGTCGTTATACTGCCGAAATTTTTAATAAAACGTTTTGAAAAAAAAGATTCCCACTATTTTTAACATTTGTAAAAGTTAAAGTATAAAAGGTTTTTAATAATTGAACAACTTGGCTTTGCGAGAACCCTTCAATTAAGTTAGATATCAATTACAGGGCTACTGTGGAGTCACCGGAAGGGCTCCACTTGGGTTTCGGAAGGGGAATTTCAAGATGGGTCCTTTCAAAGATCTTCACTTTATTCTTTTTTTGAAATTTTTATCTTTGCTTTATTCTTATTAATTTTTTTCGTGATAATTTATTACGTATATTATTGAGAAATATATTATTAATAGTTGATTATTTTGTATCCATCAAGTTTTTAGGCATTTAGGTGTATTTTTGTTATTAATCTACTAATTTAGTTATTTGATTTTGAAAATATTAAATATAATAAGAAAAATGAAAGAAAATAATTATTATTGTGAATAGAATATTAAAGATATTGTTAATATGAAAATACTATTTTAAGTTTATTAATTTTTAATTTTTTTGGAGATATATTATTTACTATATATTTGATTATTCTTATTTTTCTAATTCATTATTCTTTATTTAATGTGGCTAAAACCATTACAAGTGAAAAAAAGTTATTAAGATAAGATTGTCTTTTATGGAAGAACATTGTATTAATGTCGAAGTTAATCAATACTCTAGCACCGGTTGCATGATTATCCAAAAGCCAAAAAAATTAAACAAATAAGAATCAGTATTTAGTATTTACCCAACATTAGTGTCAAGCATTACTCCGGTACTGATAAAACATTTCAAAACACTATGAGGTTATCAGCTCAACTTGCCCTTATATATGTTATCTTCTAAGCAAACTCGCTAAGAGGTTCAATCCCTAGCATCTAACTATAGTTATCTACTTTACGCATGCTAAATTCCTTTGTAAAAGAATTAGCATCTTGTGATTGATTCTTGAATGATTTTGCTTTCCTTTCCCTCTTATATAGAGTGAATGGTACAACCAAAAGCAACTTCAAAAATGATGTGGCCTTCATTAGACAAGTGGTGTGGTTGTATAGCCTATTGAACTATGTTCTCCCATTCTATGTCAGGACAAAAATGATTACGTACTTGTTAAATGCCCAACTAAAGAAATGTTGCATAGCTACACTTGAATAGGAGACGACTAAGTGTTTTTGGATTCAAGTTATAGAACCTAGAGTATGATTAAGGTTAATTGAGCCTTTGTACCTATCCATTACTCCTAGTCTATTCTTTATTATAAGCTAGACTACAATAGAGCCCTTGGGGAACTTTGTTTAAACCAAACTAGTCTATACCAATTAACTTTAAGAGCATAAATCCTAAATATGTCTTTACAGAATCTATTGGTGAATTCCTTAAGGAATACCCTCTTTATGTTATATGATTAACTAAATAAGGATTAGTTGAGTAAGAAGGAACACCCTCAATATAAAAACAAATTCCAAGGAGTTACAGTATGATCAGGTTATTGAAGCCCTCAAAATTAATTTCGATTCTCCAAACTTTTGTAGTAATCGTGAAATCAGATCGAATCCAAGAGAAATAAACACTGGTTTCTTAATTTCAATTAATAAAATAAAATGGAAGTTTGATTAATTAACTAAAATTAACAAGATGTCAAATCAAATCAACTAAATGTAAAAGTGAGAAATTCAAGAATAAATTTTGATTCAAGGGAAAGATCTCATCTAATTGTAACACTGATCATTGGTCTAAAAAGAATATTTTTTTCACAATTCTAGTAATTAGTCCGAAATATACTAGGATAGCCGTAATAAGTCTCAAATTTTCCTAAATTAATTGATTTAAACCTAGCATCTAAACTAAAACTTACCATCAATTGACCAGGTGTGATAGGATTCTATATTAAATAAATGATAGCAATAATCGAGATAGTTGTAACTATTCAACTTAGTTTTCTTATTTATCATAAGTTAAATATGCAATTTCATAAATAGCCTATTTACTACTTGTACCAATCCTTTATGACAATTATGGATCATTGAATTTACGGTAATCAACATTAAATTAAATCATCAAATTAATCATTCATTAAATATAAGAACTCAAAACAAGAAATATTTGAATTAAAAAATGAATAAAAGTTAAGAACAAAACCTCACAAAGTTACAATTAGAATATAGAATCCCGTTGAATCAGAATAATTGAGTTTAGTTAGACATGGCTTTTGATCTAATACTAAAAAATATAAGAAAGATAAAGAATTGAGAGAAAAGTAAGAAGAGAACGATTCATTCTTTAGAGAGGTGAGGAACGTCCCTTTTATAATGTTTTCCTACTTTAAACCTAATCTTATCCTATCTTGCAAAGATATTTATCTAAAACAAATCACAATCCCTTCATGATAGGGACAGACGGAAGCTTCCTACTTGAACTTCAACTCTTCAAGTAAATGTGGTATTTAGCTTTATCTCCTCTTATCCACTGTAGTAATCTTTCACTTTATCCAAAATTTGTGATTATCACCAACAGTGTTCCAAATTGATGCAATCTCCTTTTTCATCTCCTAAAATAAAACAAACATTAATTTTCATATTTGAGTACCAAAATAAATCCAAAACAAAGGAGATAATATCAAATAATATATCAAGATAGCATCTCATCAAAATCCCCCACACCAGACTTTTTTTTGTTCTTAAGCATACATCAATCCAATAAGTCAATTACCTTTATAAAAACCTCTCATCTACTTTCACGTTATCCAGAAATATGTAAAAGCTGATTCACATTGAAGGTTTAAGATAAAATAACAATAAAGAGAATAAGCACTCGTAGGACACATTGTTAAAACATAGCATCTCATCAATTCCATCAAAATCAAATAAAACAAGACTTGACACCCTTTAATCTATACACTCAAAGTGTTTAGGGTTCATTAAACTCTGAAATCAAAACATAGCAATATATTTCTATAAGCTTGCTCAAGAATCATATTTCCGCCACTTAACAAAAATGAACTTAATGTATAAATCGAAGGGACATTATAAGCGTTGTAACTTGGCTTAGGTAAGGTATGACAAAAAGAAGCTTTTTGGGTTAAATAAATTGAACGAAATTATGCAAACTTATCCACACAAGTTTCAACTTAAATCATTCAAAAAATCTTCTGATCCAAATAGCATCCCTTTTTTCTCTTTTTTCTATTTTTCTAGTTTTCCTTTCTTCTTTTTTCTTCTTTTTTTTGAACAAAATATCAAGAGGAGTTTTTCCCCCTATCTATAAAAATATGAAAAATCAACATAATGTAACTTGATCAATTAATTTACTTTTAATAGAAATAGTTAAAATCCTATGCAAATAAACTTGATACAATTCCTTCAATTTTGGGGTTCAAAATCATTAAGGATATCAATAACAAAAAGGATAAATTTGGCCTGTAACAAGGTTATTGTGTAAGAAAAGAAAGGACAAGACTCAAATTGTTTTCTAGGGATAAAAAGTAAGGTAGGCTTATTTAGATAAAAAATGGTTATCCTAACTTAAGGATCATTTATGATAAACAATCAAAAAAAATTATGAGGTTGTCATAAGGAATAATCAATATATGAATCATAGTATCATGAATCCAAAAACAAATCATATTGTTCATCATGATATAAACACTCACTCCCCCAAAACTAAACCATACATTGTCCCTAATGTATGCATAAGATACTCACATCTAAAAAAAATAATCTTTAGAAAGAATGTGTACTATGTTGTCGGTTTGGCAAGGAGTGTGTTGTTGTTATGGTGGCCTGCGATGGAGCTATTTGCGGACTGCATGAGAGGATAGCTGCTGCTATTTTGGTGTTATTGTTGAGTTGTTTAGCATGGAGGGTCGTAGGTGCTTGATGAAGAAGTTGTGTTGTTTTCGTTGTTTTTTAAACATTGCCTCCCAAAAGAGAAACACGCAGAGATTAGGGTTTTCTTTTTTTTACAACAAATAAAATAAAATAAAATAGTTAAAATAAATTAAATAATTAAAAATGTGTAAGTAAATAAAGAAATTACATAATTAAATGATAAAAATATTTAAGTAAAATTTTTGTAAATTTTTGTGAAATTTTTTTAAAATAATTTATAAGATGACTTAATGTTCCATTTTAGAACACTAAATTGCATAAGGTGAGATCTCACCTTATGAAATTTAGTATTCTCAAATTTAAGGTCTTCATTCTAGAACACTAAATAACATAAGGCGTGATCTAACCTTATGAATTTAGTATTCTATAATTTTTGGGTCTTTACTCTAAATAACTAAATTACACAAGACATGATCACGCTTTATGAAATTTAGTAATATGGAATTTTAAGACCCTTTTTTCCCTTAAGCTAATAAACTTATTTTTTAAAAACAAGTGCAAACTATATATAAGTAAAACGAAATCAATAAAAACTATCATATTCTGGGTTGCCTCCTGAAAAGTGCTTTTTTAAATATTATTATATTATACGTGGCTTTTTCCTCTCCAACTTCTACGAAATTACTGATTTGTACTCCTAAAGTAGTGTTACTAGCCCTTCGTCTTGCTCTATAGTCAACCTTTTTTTAAATGATTGTAGTTAATTACTTTCTATCACCTAAATATACATACTTTAGGCAATTGGGTAACACCGTCAATTCTATCTTCAGAGCCTGCAAAATAAAGGTAAGATTTTCTTATGAGTTATAGTAAATTCATCATTCAAAGTTTCTAAATCTATTAGCATTGCTAACAATGATTGTACAACTTTACAAGTTTCGTTAACTTGCTCGTTCACTTCCAATTTAGCTTTAAGCTCTAACTCGTCTTGAACTCTTTCTTCTTTGAACATATCCTGTACAAATGAATCAACAATATTGCATTGATAAATGAATTTAAAATCATTTGGGTGCTTCATTGCTTCAAAAATATTGAACTTCACTATCTCTTCATCAAATTTAACGAAAAGAATACCCTTATCCACATCAATTTTCATCTTAGTCGTTTTCATATATGACCTACCTAACAAAATCGAAGTTGAATGTTCAACACTATCTCCATCCATTTTCAAGATGTAAAATTCCACTAGAAATACCAAATTGTTAACTAGGACTAAAACATCCTCAATAACCCCAATAAAATGCATATATAAACGATCAGCTAATTAAATAATCATATTAGTATCTTACAAAGAATTCATATTTAAAGCTCGGTAAATTAAGAATGGCATGACATTAATAGATGCACTTAAGTCTAGCATGACACGCTCAATTTTCTTATTACCAATATACACACAAAAGTGTAAACATACCTGGATCTTTACATATTTATAGTAATTTTCTATTTATCACAGCTGATAAATTCTTACCCAAAATTATTCTCTCCTTGTCCTTCAACTTCGTTTTATTTGTGCACTAACTCTTTCAAGAATTTTCATATTTCAGAACTTGCTTAATGGCTTCAAGAAGTGGTATATTGATTTTCACCTTTTTGAAGGTTTCTAGGATCTCTCTTTCATGCTCATCTTCTTTTGGTTTAACTAACTTACTAGGAACAGTAGGTGCATGTGTATTAATTGATATTAATGAAGATAAATAATTTTTTTACCTTTATTGATTCTTGAGTTGGAAGTTTTTCTTTTCTCTATCATTGTGCTTTTCTACCTCCATTGATACAGAAATTCTAAACTGAATTTCCTTACCACTTTCAAAGTCATTGCACTCAAATTCTCCTTAAAATTCACCATCATTTGGGAAGGCAATTTTCCTGATGCTTACGCTTCTAATTTACTTACAGAGGTGGCTAATTGAGTGATCTAATTTCTTAAGTTTTGAAGGCTTGCTCTTGTTTCTTATTGAAATTGTTGAATATTAGTAACAAGTGCCTTAACAATTTCATCCAAAGACATACCTAAATTTGAAGATTGGAGTTAAGCATATGTAGAGGCTAGAGGTTGCCTATTAAAATTGTGAGTTTGATCTCTTTGTTACACTCTTTGATTTTCATAGCTAAAGTTTAGATGGTCCCTCTATACTGGATTATAGTAATTGGAATAATATTTTCATTAAGTTTGACCTATAAAGTCCCTTGTTGTGTTAGTTTCTTAAAGGGAATCTTGATGTAGGGCACATATCCATAGGATGTCTAGAGATTGAGTATATTCTGCACACTTTGTAATTGACCTACAACCATTTGACAAACTAGAGTAGTTAAATCTAAAATTTTATCCTTACAGTGCGTGTTACTTACCTTATTCACACGCTTAATAGCTCCATCCATCCTTGTCCCAAACTATTGAGAATTTTTGGCTATAATTGATATCAATTGTCTAACTGCCTCAAGTGTTTTATAAAGCTCCTCCACTAGCTACAATGACCATACGTTGATTCATTGACAATAGTCCTTCATAAAAGTACTAAACCAAAAATTGGTTAGGAATTTGTTGATGTGGACAACTGGCATATAATTCCTTAAAACTTTCCTAATATGCATATAACGTTTCTCTAATAATTTGACTTATCTCACATATCTCCTTTATGACATTCACTGCTCTTGACGCAGGAAAGAACTTCTCCAGAAGCATTCTTTACATTTCAGTCCATGTTGTCACTAAGCTAGGGAGAAGATAATATAGCCAAACTTTTGCCTTATCTTTCAATAAGAACAGAAAGGCCCTGAGATTAATTTGTTCTTCTATCACGCCTTGTGGCTTCATTCCATAATAGACATTATGAAATTCCTCTAGGTCTTTATGTGGATCTCCAGCTGCAATACCAAAAAAAATAGGCAATAAGTGAATCAAACCATATTTCAATTTGAAATCTACCTCAACATATGGAAATTGTAAGCATAAGGGCTGTTGATTTAAATTCAGTGCCTCTATCTCCCTCAACATTTTAGGGTTAAGATTTGCTTTCTTTTCTTTTGCTTCTTGAAAATTAAAGTATTCACTAATTGTTAGATTTATTTCAGCTATCACGTCTGAAGGTGAATGACCACTTCCTTGCTTAGTCTCTTTTCTTAAATAACACGTTGTCTTCTCAATTTCTTGATTATATTATAATTTACCTATCTGAGAAGCACAAGTCACTGAAAACTAAAATAGTTCCTTAGTAATGGCACCAAATTTTAGTCTTGTTGAAACCCTCAAAATAATTCTTATTCTCAAACTTCTTGTAATAGTTGTGGAACTAGGTCGATTAATTAATTAATTAACTATTAACAAGATATCAAATCAAATCAACTAAATATAAAAATGAGAAATTCAAGAATATTAAACTTTGATTCAAGGAAAAGATCTCATCTAATTGTAACATTGATCATTGGTCTAAAAATAATATTTGTCACAATTTAAGTAGTCAGTCTGAAACATATTAAGATAGTCATAATAAGTCTCAAATTTTCCTAAATTAATTAGTTCAAACTTAGAATCTAAACCAAAACTTACCATCCATTGATTGGGTGTGATAGCATTTGTCAAACCCCGTTTCTGGGGTCTAACTTATGAATAAAATGTGAGTGCAATATTCTGTAGGGTTCTTATAATGGAATCTCATTAGCCATCAAAGGTTCATCTTCATTTTCCATAATTGAGCACTTGATATACGACAATCCATTCTTATGATTATATTCTTAATCGTCACCTTAAACATATCACTCATTTTATCTTTTATTTCCACATCAAACCAATTACATTTCAAGCTCCATTAAGCCTAAATGTATTATAGAACAACATTAATAAGTCCACAATTTATAAATGTACATGATTTGTGACAAAAAGGATAACTTTCATTATGAATGTCAGATGAAGGTCATTCAATATAGTTTTGAAGAGGACTTTGAGTTCTACAACTTCCGTGAAGACCCTGAAGAGAGATTTTTCCATCTAGAGGGTTAAAAAATTTCACATTTATATAGATGTCCCGAAAATGTCCGCATAGCAGACACATGTCCCTCTTAATAGACACGAACTGAGCTAGAATGTTGGAATTCCTAAGAAGGTCCCCTTAGCGGATAAAGTCCGTCTAACGGACATTTATGGGTCAATTTCAAGATTTCTAACTCCTACAAGTTACCTATGACCCCTCTTATGCATATCTATCATTTTTAACTTATTTTCCTCATCATTTTCCTTCATTGTCACTTTCATTTCATCTCAATATCATTTACAACTAAATCATAATTTATGTTTGGTCATCAATCCAAAAACATAATATTCAAACTTATGCACATTCATCCTAATTTCTGCACATGTTCAATCTCCCTTTATTACCTTCATTTCATCTATAACTTATCACACTAATTCTTCCCATTTCAAAACACCATACTACTCATTTTCTATTAACTCAAGTAAAGAAAAAGGCTATAAAGTGTCCAGCATACACCTTGTGCAGCATCACTAACTTGTAAAAACCTTATTTTTTAAATCTAATCTCCAAAAATTACAGACTTTATATCATTGGAAAGCTAAGAGGATAAACTACAACTTACAAGAAGACAACCTTGCCCAAAATAGCCTAGATTAATACAGTTTTCCCCTGAAGTTAGAACAAAGATTTTCCCCTATGAATGCTTGAAAATGCAATGTGAAAACTTGGAAAATCATGGGCAAAACGTAAATATATTTCATTAACATCAAAAGAAAAGAGTTTTACAAAGCTTTAATGGGCATTTTCAAGACCCAAATTACATCATTGGTCTCATAATCCAAAAATATAAAATATACATAAATGAGTGTTACTTGAAATGCAGCTAAAGCCTTGGGTTTTTATAAACTAACTTAAATACAAAAAAATATGCAGAATTGGAGTGATGCCTTGACTTTCTATCACTTGATCTCTTACTCTTCACTTGGAGATGGGGAAGAATGGGGAGAGAACTTAAAAGCTCGTGGGTAACAAGTTTATAGCGGAGAAACAAGAAAAACCATTGAAAATATTCATTACCATAGTAAATTGCATCGAAACCATAAAACACATATTTCTTAAATTCTCAAGCTTGTCAAACAATTCATAAACAAAAAAAGTCATGTATTTCTCAACTTGTCAAACAATCATAAGCAATCATAATAGTTTGGGTAGTCTATAAACATGAGAGAGTTTTTGTGAATCTCTAATAAACATGAGGGAGTTCTTGCAAATCTCTAGTAAACATGAGGGAGTTCGTGATGGAGCTCCATGCCACTAGTGGGCAGGCAGGAGAAGCCTTTAACATGGTCAACGTACACTTGACATAACAGAATAGACCACCACAAACCCACACAAACATGAATTTCGTATCTTGTAAACATCTTACACAAAAGGCACATTTTGGAAATATGATTTCTATAAGCATAATATTTTTCAAATACAATTTCCATCATCATTTCATAAATCATCATCAAGATTCATGTACCAAACATGT
>JAOTAY010020743.1:0-11902 GCA_025629805.1 Erythroxylum baracoense | reverse complement strand
GACTTCTTTTATGTTTATTTGAATAAAATAAATGAATTATTTATTTATTTTAGTTTTATTTATTTACTCTTTTTAACCTGCATCAATTATTTGTAGTTTTTTGTTGTTTTATTGCTATACTACGTCTTTTTTTTCATTGTCACATTTACATGTGGGTCTATCGGAAACTGCCTCTCTACTCCGTAGGGGTGAGGTTGTGTACTATCAGACTTTCCCAAACTCTGCTTTAATGCGAGATTTTAGACTGGGTGATGATGATGATGATGATGAACATAGTTTTGTATATAAAAGTCAAGTCTTTGGTAGATTTAAGCTTAAGCAGCTCAGGGCTCTTTTTTAGAAAGACCGGGTGTGTACATATATATAAATGTTTTTGGATAATTACATTAAAAGGTGTTTTCGAATTGTTTGAATTTTGAATTAAATTAATGTTATTAAATTAATTTTTATTTTATTTTATTTCGAATCAATTTTTACTTGCTAATCTTAATTAAAATATACGATAAAATTTTTATTTATTTAAGTATCTCATGCTGGTGCATATATAGTTTGTATTTTTTTTATAAAAATTGAATATTTAATTATTATTTTCAATTATATATTAAGTAAATTGTTAGATATATTTTTTAATAAATTATTTAACAAATTAATGACTCGAATTTAAGTAATAAGTTAAAAATGTCTTTATTCTAAATATATCGTCTTGCAAATTATCAAAATGAGAATTCTGTAATCATATGTTAAACTTAAAACTTTTAATTAATAAGTAAAGGAGGATTAGACTTTGCTAATTAAAACATCTCTCGAAAACATGCATTTTGCAATAGAGTTTATAATTAACTAAGTATTTTAACCAAGTCACTCGGATTTTAAGTCATCATTTATTTGAAATATATAATTAATAAATTATTACATATTTGATAAATATATAAATAATATCAATTGCAAAATTCTCGAATTATAAAGAAAAAAGATTATTAACTAAGTGAACAATATACAGGGATTTTTTTGAAAAAAATTATATTCTGAGCAACTGTTGAAGTTATTCCTTCGTAATTACAAGTTCAAGTCACGAAAACAACTCTTTGTAAAAATATTTAAAAAAAGCTAGATATATTATAACCCTCTTCAGATTCTGTAAAGCTGAGAACCTTGTGCACCGAATATGTTAACTTTGACGTTGACTAGACTTCCACAAAATTATCATCAATTAGTTTTCAGTAATCAAAGTCATTTAACTTTATTAAGTACCGGCTAGTGAAGGACCAATGATTCCGTTTGTTTTGTAATACAATTACACAAACAGTTTTAAAAGACCATGACCTAATCAAGCTTTAAACATGACTGATTTTGTATCAACTTATAAAACAAAAGGCCGTAATGTTATTTTGATCTCGGTTGATTTTGATCTCAGTTGATTAGGCCGTTTCAAGTTAGGTTTGGACTAGACATTGCAGACTTTTAACAAAAAAACATTATTTTGGTCTCAATCAATCTGGTCGTTTCTGCCTGACCCGATGTCCCAAAAAATTATCTTTTAAGCTAACTACCCCAAATCTTTGGTTAAAACAGGTTTTACCTATTAATTTGGGGATAGCCAGAGTCGAGTTGTTTTGCCTTCCCTAAATCAAACGAAGTTAAAGAGTACAAAAAGCATAGTGATCAAACTTCGCCATCACACCAGATGCCTCTAAGGAAGAACCGCCCACTTCATCAACAGTAAGTCTCACTTGCAATTTCGAACAATGCTTGGAAAAAATTGATCAATAATGGTTGCCATCATGGCACGAAACTTATAATAAGCTGTTTCTATAAATTGTATAAACTCCTCACATCAATATGGAACTTCTACTAAAATCTAACACATCACACCTCTAAGTTCCATGTAGTCTCTGCAGTTAACCTCGGGGGTTGTGATCTGTCGGCCAAATTAACGGATGCAGAAATCTGTTATAGAATGTTCACCAATGTCAGAACACTATCTGGTTGAAAAGTTCTTAGAATCGTAAACTTGAAAACCAAATCCTGGAATATTTGACGATGTATCTAAACAATTGAATGACCCTTAATGATGCTTCCCCCAAATTAGTAGTTGAATGAACACATAAACTTCCTACATCTTCAACAAGAACGAAAAAGACATGTTTAACTCGTGCATAGCTAAACATAAAACAGTTGTCAACCAATCTCAAGTGTGTATAATACGTTTGGCCTTCAAATTGCCATTCATCCCATTAGGATCGAGATTTTGACAGTCAATGATCATAGAACCACACGTCAACTTTGGCTCCCACCTTTTCCCAATTCATAACAAGTACTACTATCACAACATCATTTATCTACTCTTCCTGATGCAACTAACACAAAAGTTGAATCTAACTAATTTGAAACTACTAGTCAATGAATTACCAATCCAAAATTATAAACCTTCAAACTTCTGAAACACGAATCCTTCATATCCTTCACAACATCTCTTTAATAGGAGATGAACTGACCAGCCTAAAAACTCAGATTAGGACTAGTCAGATTATCCTATTACGTAGCCAGTCTCAAACTTTTCACTGGACAAAACCAAATTTTCATTTACTAAACACAGAAAGACAGCATATAAGAATAGAGAACCAACCTTGAAAGCTCCGTTGAATTTTGAATCCCTGCACCATTCCAAACCCAATGCCTTACTGGAACTCTGATAGGTTCCCTTGAACACATCATCACCATAAACCCTACGAGAGACCGCAAAATCCCATGAATTCTTCGCCAAGTCATAACATGGCTCAAACGTGGTCAATCCTTGATGCACATAAGTATATTTCAGCTTGCAATTCCGTGTACCAATCATGTAATTTGCAGACAACTTATTAGCAGAATCCAACACAAGATTCCCATCCAAAATCGTCCTGTTATCCCCTCTATGATGAATGTAAGTAAGATTCAACGGCTTCTCCGCAACCCTCAAGCTGTTCATAAACTGAAACCGAAAATCCTACACAAATACATAGAAGAAATCAATTCAACAACAACCAATTTAAGCCTAACAAAGCTCAAATTCCGACAATTCAAAACCTCAATTCCAAAATTGACTGCGAATAATCCGGTCAAAACTCGAGATAGTTGAAGTCAAACATGGAATATACAAGTTTCTCCCAAATTTCACAACCTTAGCTTAAAAGAAAAACAAGAAACTTGACCTTCTTGGGGACGTCATAGTCGACGATGAAGAAACCGGGTTTCTCGACGGCGAGAGTGAGGCCGTTCAAGTTGGGACCATTGACAACCGTGGCGTCGGCGAGGGAGGTACGGAGTTTCACATCGCCGGCGTTGAAAGAGAAAGCGGCGACGGCGGTGGCGGCGCTCTTCTCGTTGTCGTACCGACCCTTCAAAGACGCCTTCATTTCTCTCCCAGGTTCGGACGACGAAGCAAGCGAAGGGTTTGGCTTTAGCTGCTTCGTTCTTATCGGAGCTGCTACGCTCTTGTTCCACCGCAATTAAAATAAAGATTTAAGTATATAATATTATTGACAGGCTTGTTTGGTTGGAGGGATAGAAATACAACGGAATAAAACGTAATATACTTTTATTATTTAGTCTAGAGTTTTATAATGGAATAGAACGAAATGAGATAAAAGCGGAGGGTTTTATGTTACGTTCTATTTTATCCTAAACAGTGAAAATAAGAAACTTTCGATTCAGAAAGTTTTAGATGGAACGTAAACAAATACATATTGCCTAATATACCTTCAAAAATTTTTCTTAATACTAATTATTTCTTCTAACTCTAACCCGCTTCTATATAATTAATAATATTTGTATATTATCTCTCTTTATTCTAATAATTATATTTTTATATTATTAAATTGTATATAATTAATAATAAAAAATTTATTAATGAAAACAAAAAATATATATATATTATTTTGTAATTATTTATAAATTATATACAATTTATTATTAATTATATAAAAATATTATTATTAATTATTTAATAAATTTTATTCTAGTATATGTGATTTATATTTAAAAATTTATATTTATTTATATTTATATAGAAATATATAAATACAATTAAATAATAATTTTTTTACATATTTTCTATTTTTATTAATAAAATTTTTATTATCCAGAATTGCTTTTCTTCACATTGGGATTAGCAATGGTATTTATCCAGGTATTGATGAACCACCACAACATACATTTGACTGGGAACTTATTAACCAGTTCAATCACTATTGCCTCGAAGCTGTCTTTATACAAGGAATCAGAAATGATTCTTAAGAATTTGGGACCGTTAACTTCAACTCGAGTTTTAGTTAGCAAATTGGTATCAGAGCTTGAGATATTCCATCATGTCATCGGTTCGAATCCCAGCACCAACTGGGAATGGAACATCGCTATCGTATGCGCGCACTAGTAGAACGTGGTGAACGATTCTTAAAATTTTGGGACCGTTAACCTCAACTCGAGTTTTGGTTAGCAAAGATTATTCAAAAACTCCCATACCAAAGTTGAAGCTAAATTTCAAGAAAAAAGAGACAATAGATTTATAGCATATAATTTAGGAGAAGTTATTCTTACAGCGCAATAACTTTTAGCCGAACAATGTTTTGAAACACAACTAAAGCGCACATTAAAACATAAAAACATGCAATTATGTTGCTCAAAAAAAGCAGAAGTACCACAACAATATGGATGTGAATCAAAAAGATTTAAACCTTATAAGGGTTCTAAACGAAGCAAAAGAAAATTCTATAAACCCTATAAATCATATAGATGGAAAAGGTATCCTCATAAATATTATAAAAAGAATATATTTATTCCATATAAAAAACAATTTAGAAGATATAAATATAGACAATTTAAACTCAAACGACAAGATTGTCCTTAAAAGAAAAAATCATGTAAATATTGGTTATGTAAAGAAGAAGGACACTATGCAAATACTTGTCTTAAAAGAAAAAATAGTCAAAATAAAGAAAAACTTAATATATTACAACTAGCCAAACAAGAAAATTTAGAACTTATAGAATCTGAGTATAATACAGATTCTACTATTTCTTCAATATACCAGTATGAATGAAAAACCGACTTCGAATCAACAACTGAATCCGAATGCAACATTTATTCAAGTACTAATTCAGAATAAAAGAGTTAATGCATACATAGAAACGAGAGCTACAATTTGTATTGCCTCTAAGCAATTATTAAATACATGGAAGAGACTTGACAAACCATTACAAATATGTATAGCAGATGGAAGTTTTAAATTAATTTGGTATATCAGTTATTATAAAAATATTATAATAGAAAATTTTACATTTTTAGCACCTTCTATCTATCAACAAGAATAAGGATTACCATTAATCTTAGGAAATAATTTCTTAAAATTATACAATCCATTTTGTCAATATTTATATTATATTACATTAAAAACTCCCACTATTAAAAGTCTAAATCAAAAATCAATAATTCTCAAAATTCCTATCTATCATACTACATAATATAAAAAATTACAACTTTTAACCACCAAATTAGATTATCTTCAATTCTATCTTCTCAACAATATGTCTATTCAACTAGAAATCGAAACATTATTACAAAACGTTTGTAGTGAAAATCCACTTGACCCAATTAAAAATCATAATCAACAATTAATTGAAATAAAACTCAAGGATCCTACACAAGAAATTAATATTCGAAATAATATACCTTATACTCAACAAGATGTACAAGAATTTATAACTGAATGTTCCGATTTATTAGTTAAAAAATAATTTCACCTAGCACTAGTAAACATCCAGCTCCAACTTTTTATGTAAATAATTCAGTTGAACAAAAAAGAGGAAAAAGGCGAATGGTAATAAATTACAAAAAACTTAATGAAGCCACTATTAGAGATGCATATAAACTACCACGAAAAGATTATATTATCAATAAATTAAAAGGACATACATGGTTTACAACATTAGATGCAAAATCAGGATATTGACAACTTAGATTACATGAAAATACAAAACCTTTAACAACTTTTACATGTCCACCTCAAAAATATTATCAATGGAACGTATTACCCTTTGGGTTAAAACAAACCTCAAGTATTTATCAACGATTCATGGATAATAATTTAGAAGGATTAGAAGAATTTACATTTGTTTATATGGATGATATTATTATCTACTCCAATCAAGATAAAATTGATCATTTGAAAAAGTTAAAACTAGTTCTTCAACGTTGTCA
Source organism: Erythroxylum baracoense (assembly GCA_025629805.1). NCBI lineage: Eukaryota > Viridiplantae > Streptophyta > Magnoliopsida > Malpighiales > Erythroxylaceae > Erythroxylum > Erythroxylum baracoense. The sequence continues at coordinate 5,668 of JAOTAY010020743.1, read as the reverse complement.
AGACAAAGGATTAATTTAAAGTCAAAAGAAAGTAAAATTAACAAAATATAGAATATCTAGGAATTGAATTTCAAAATGGATATTTAAAATTACAACCAAATATCTTAAATAAAATTCAACAATTTCCTAATCAATTAACATCTCGCACTCAAGTCCAACAATTTTTAGGACTTCTTAATTATATCTCAGATCAAGGATTTTTTTAAAGATCTAGCTAAAGAAAGAAAAATTTTACAGCTTAAATGTAGTACCAAATCACAATGGAATTGGACTTCTAATGATACTCAAGTCTTTCAAAGATTGAAAACTTTGTGTAAAGATCTACCTGTTTTATACAATTATCTTCCTCAAGATTTACTCTTGGTATAAATAGATGCAAGCATGGACACATGGGCAGGTTGCCTCTTGGCACGACTTCCCAACCAAAAGAAATATTTACTTTGCAAGCATATAAATGGGACTTTTAATCCCATTGAGCTCAAGTATCCAATTCATGAAAAGGAAACATTAGCCTGTCTCAAAACATTGAGAAAATGGCGTATTGATTTATTACCAATTGAATTCACAATCCAAACAGATTCCAAGTATTTATGTGGATTCAATTAGTATCAGATCAAAACCAATTATAATCAGGGTCGACTCATCCGATGGCAACTCGAACTCAATTAATATCAATTTTAGATTCAATATATCAAATATACTGACAATTTTCTTGCAGATATTTTAACCAGATAATGGAAGCAGCTATATTAAGCCTCAAAGATGCCTTAGCCCAAAAAGAAATAGAATTGATCAATTTACAACAACAAGTTGGCAGTGTTACGAAAGAAATAAATCAACTCCGGTCTACCATCCAAGTATTGAAACAAAATACAAAAGACCAACAATCAGTCACAACCATCTCTCCAACAACTACTACCAATACTTCTACCATTCCATTAATCACACCTCAAAAAATTACCCAAGCATCATCTTCCCAACAACCTACTTCTCTTGGATCACAAAAACAAAAAGATGAAGCAGACTCTAAAACCTATGTCATATATAATAGACCTATGGCAGGACTCTACGATGCATGGCACAAAGCAGCAATACATATCACTGGACGATCAGGTATATTACATAAAAGTTTTTCCTCTCGATCGGAAGCAGAAAAAGCTTTTGCTAATTTCAGAAATCTTGTTTTAAAACCTCAGTATAAACAAGTCTTAGAAACACCTAGCCCAACACACAAAATGAAGTCTTTAGGCAAACCCATCAACATGAATCGCATCAATGCTACACCCACCAAAGCATTAAAAGAAGAAGCTCGCAAACTTACTTCTGAAATGTTTTATGATTGTTTCCAAGCATTGAACACCTGGACTGAAGCCCAAAAGATTTACCAATATTATCCACAAAATCGTGGAAAATATGGACCCAAAGCTATTATTCTCTCTGAAGCTAAACCTCTAACAACTTACCTATTTTTTCAAAGTGGTCTTATAGATACCATTTATCTCACCAATTTAAATATCCTATTCGAATTTCCCACTGGATTTATTCAAACCGTGAAGAATTATAAAGATCGTTTCACCAAAGACAGAGAAATGTTTATCAAAATTTTCAGCAGCTATCCTATTTTCAAAGAAAAATGACTTTCTCAAGGATGCAGAAATCTAATTATCCAGAATTGCTTTTCTTCACATTAGGATTAGCAATGGTATTTATCCAGGTATTAATGAACCACCACAACATACATTTGACTGGGAACTTATTAACCAGTTCAATCTCCATTGCCTCGAAGGTGTCTTTATACAAGAAATCATAATTACTATCGAATCAACAGATAAAGTCAATTACAAAGGCATGAATCAAGTGATGATTTCGACTTACAAGATTGCAATCACTCCTGATGCATTTCAAATCATCAAACAATTTTTACATCCATTTATCGCTATGGAAGGCATTTTTAATGATCTCTCCAATTCATGGAAGTATGCCATCTGCAGACAACTACGACATCATCCTCAACACAAATGCAATTATTGTCCCTCCACTCAAGGAGCATCCAAAGACGATGACATATGATATATTGAAGCAATAATTGAAGAGTAAAAGCATAAAGTACTCAGCCTCGTATAGGCCCCTCGCTTTTTGTAAAGCATGCAAATTATTGTACAATATTCGCTTTTAGTCTTATTCATTCTTATCTTACTTTTCTTTTTTCTTTATGTCACTTAGATTCTCTTTTCTTTTTACTTTTGTTGGCCATATGTTTTTGGCCTTTTCTTCTCCATTCCTTTATATAATGTAAGAGGCAGTTGCCTCGCCACTCATGAAATAATAAACTCTACGTTTCTTACCTCTTCTCTCTACATATTGCCATAGATAGGCTTCAAATGCAAAAGGAGAACCAAGTATAAACTTAAAGTTTTATCGTTTCATCATATGTTTAAACATTCTATCTGTTTCAATTTATTTATTCAAGTTATTCAATATTCTTTTACATTTATTAATTCCTAGTTATCATTTTTCAGATAATGAGTTACTTCGAAAACAGACAACGACTAAAGAGTTTAATCAAGGAAACATATTCTAGAGAAACCGAATTGGATGATCGTATCATCAAATATCATGCATATAACAAACAAGCTCATTGTTCCAGACAATATGAACAAACATATCATCTAGCTAAAATGATTCAGTATAGTACTGAACTAAAAAAGATTAATACCGACCTTAGAAAAATGTATATTAAGCATATCAAGCGTCTGATAGATTAGATCTTCATTGTACTATTTTTCAATAATAAATCTTCAGTTTTTCTTATTTTTTTCATTACTTACTTTGAAACAAAAGCTATGCTCAAACAATTAATTAGAAGTTGTGATGAATTAGAAGAAAATCATAAGAACAAAATTAAACGATATAAGGAATATGTCGAACTTGCTAAAGCAAATAACAATTTTCAACTAGCAAATGAATCTATGCAATTAATTCCTCTAGCTAAACATATCTTAAGAACTAATAGTCGAAATAGAAAAGAATATGTCATGGAAATAAACTATTTTATAGATTAATCATATCGTGAATTCATTATGTCTATTTGCATGCATGTTAGATTCTATTTTTATATCATTATAATTTGCACAACATTTTATTAAATTTATTGAAATATGTTATTTTGTACTAGATCATGATATTGTTAGTTTTTTTACAAACAGTATATCATTTAGGTCTAACCTATAGATTACAACATCATTTATATATACGATGTTTATTATTTAAAGATAGATTTTTGGCTTGGTTTAGCCAAAACTATCTAAAACATGGTAATAACTACCTGTTCTATTTGTAGACAATTACAAGGTCATATACAATATACAGAACAATTAAAACATCAATATTATGAAGAATATAAATATTATGAAAATTGATATATTAATTTAATTTTTGTAAACACTAATCCTAGAGGACGTATCCCTATCAAAGAAAATTTAGACTTAGCACAAAACTTTTACCACTTTTATTCCACTGAATTAGACTTTTTAAATAAAACATTAAATGATCATCAAATAACTACACGTTATCATGTCCAATACTGAAGAAAGAAAGAAACAAATAGATTCAACCATTTTAGATGTGGACAATTTAGAATTAACTGAGTCTTTAGGAACTTTTCATATAAATACATTACTATCTAATGATAAACAAAAAGAAATTGCTAAAACAAAATTAAATTTAAAATTTGATCAAGATATTCAACACTCTTTAGTTCAGAATCTAATCAATCGTAAAAATATTATTTATTTTGGTAAAATAGTACATGAAACCACCATACGAATAGATCAATGTATCAGACATATTCGAATTAACCTAATCGATCAAGAACAAATAAGGAGACAATTACTAAAAATCCCTCTAGAAAAACGTTTAAAAATTGGATATATTCATCTTTCTACAATTCAAATTCTGTTAAAATCCACTTTCCAAGAAGGAATTGATTCCCCTACAAGGATGGCTATAGTAGATGAAAGAATGACTAATTTAAATAATCAAATTATAGGTATTATGAATAGAAACCTCGCTTATGGAAAAATTAAATTTAATACTCGATTAAAATTAGGCATACCCTTAAAATCCCATAAATTGGATGAAACCATAACTATCGCTTATAAATTTTATAAAGAAAATCTTACGACAACTGGACAATTTCCTTTTTTTATCACTTATCAAATTAGTTATGTATTAACAAATTCTTATCATAGTATTGAATTCAAAAATACTGATAAAATTTATATTGATCAATTATTTAATGATGTTGTAAAAGTAGGAACAAATTTTAGAACTAAATTACGAATATTACCTGCAATTCAATATCCTATTCAATTACAGCCATCTATAGATCGAAGACATTCTTTTTCAGAACCCCTCATCTACTTCATCTCCTCAATTATTAAAATCACAATCCGTACGATTATCCAAAACAATTCGATTCATAGAGCCTGAACAAAAAATATAACCAAATGTTAAAATTGCTGATCCATTCATTCCTAATCCTATAATAGAAAATTCAATAAAACTTGAAGATATTAAAAATTAAAGAACTGATTTAACTACTTATATAAAACATATATTATGAGTGTTACACAATACATTAAGGACTTAAAGGAACAACAAAATAATTTAGAAATCAAAATTACTGAATTAATACAAGTACAAACCAATACTATACAACTAATTCAACAATTAATTAAGGAAAGTCAATAACAAGTACATATTATACAAGATGTAAAACAAAAACTAAATAAAAAAGTCCAAGACCAAAAAGAAATAAACCCAACCCCAGAAATGGTATCAGAGCCTATTACATTAGTAATCCCATGGAAAATTTAATACCCATGGATATCCCAGACGAAGAATCATTAGAACAAATAGAACAAAATATACAATCTCAACTATCTGAAATTACGCAGTTAGTACAAAAATTAACTTTACATATGACTACTGAAACAATTCATCAAATCACTGATCAAGATGAAATTATTTATGGTTATGAATCAGACCAAGAAGTTTATGTTGAACAACCAGAAAGTAGTACAACAGCAAGTAGGCAACATGTCAAAAAAGAAAATATAAGTGGTGATAAACAAAAGAAAGAACAACAACATTCCTATCAATGGCAAGCAGATGATTTTATTAACCAACATGACTATTATCAAAAACGATCAAAAATATGTAGATACCCTACCGAATATACTCCCAAACATATTTCCTTAGGAGACGATGGAATATTAAATCTCGATTTTGTATTACAACTAGAAAATTTAATAATCAAATGGGCAAATAAATTACAATTATTAATTCAAATTGAAAAACCTTTTGCTGAACTAGAAAATAAAGAACTCTTATGGAATTTCATTACATATAAAACTTCTGGCATAGTACAAAACTTTTTATTAGATAATGCCGAAGGAATTAAAAATACCCTTTTATATCAAACTGCAACAAGCAATATTCAAGCATTTCAAATTATCTCAGGAGAACTTTATAAAAAATTTTTAGGAAAAGATATTCGTTCTTTTAAACAAGAAATATCAAATAGTGATCGAATTAAAGCTTTATGACATTTAAATAATATGAGAATATGTGATATATGTTTTTTGGATGAATATATATGTGAATT
>JAOTAY010020742.1:0-11903 GCA_025629805.1 Erythroxylum baracoense | reverse complement strand
TGTGGTATCAGAGCAAGTAGGAGTTAGACTCCGTTATGGTAATAAGCTCACGTGATATGACCTCTGAGTTGGACTCCAAAAACGGAGCCCAACAGCAGGCCAGGAAAAGAGAAGACGCATGTGAGTGGGTCTGTATAAGGAGAAAAGCTGACAAAAATGTGAGAAAGGGTAGCAAAATGATAGCTGTCCAGGTTTGGTGTACCAGCCACGTGATGAGTGATGAGTGATTTAGAGCTACATAAAAACAAGGAAAGGATGCCAAAAATAGAGGATTTTCATGGGAGAACATAGATGAACAAAGGAGGGCCAAAAAGGAGGCATTTGGAGCTGCACATTGGAGGAGAACACTAAGGATTCCAAACTACACCAAAGTTGTCCAGATTTCCAGCTTGCTTCCTCATGCAATAAGCATCTTTTTCCTATCTTTTTCTCATCTTTTTTACTGATTTATTTTTTTTATTTTATGGGAAGAATTTTTTAACCTTTATTGATGATGATTGAGTTGTGTTTGATGCATTGCTAGGCTATTTTAGGAATATTCTTACTCAACCCATGTAAGACTTCACTTTGTGTAATGTTATGATCATTTATGTGTGTTTATGGTATTTGGATGCTCATGCTTAGTCTACATAGAGATATGGGGTTGAGAAATATGTTGCGAGTGTACCATAAGAGTGGGAATTCATGTAGGACATTCCATTTATCAAGTTACTTCATCATTTAGAGATATGGGATGTGATGTAGTTGTCCAAAGTGGTAATCAAATATAATTATCAATTAGTTTAAGAATGGAGGTTGAGGGAACACATACTAGATTTTAATTGTTATTTTGGGATTATTTAGTCCAAGTATTGAGAGAGAAATAAGACATTAGAAAATACTTAGGACTAAACATAATTATATTGACAAAAATTGAAAGATTGCATGGGGTAGTAAAGGTAATCCTAACTTTATTAATTCGATTTTTCCAATTTCAACATCGATTCCTTTTGTTTTTGGCAACCTTAATTCTATGATTTTTTCCCAATCGTTACTTTGATTTTTTTAATTTTCATTAATTAATTGCTCAAACAAAGTTTAATTTAAACTATTAAGGTGACTACACAATTGTTGTGGGATTTGATACTAAGTATATTACAAGACGACCAGTGCACTTGCGGTACTTGGGAAACAAGTAGGATAGTTAAATGCCTATCAAGTTTTTGGCACCATTGCTAGGAAATTTGACGTTAGCATTAATGGTAGTTTAATTGGATTTGATTTGAGATTTTTCTTAATTTTCTTAGTTTAGTTCATTTAGCTAGTTTAACTTAGCTAGTTTTGTTCACTTAGTTTAGTTTAGTTGGAACTTTTGTGTGTGGGTGAGTGTATGAAAATGAGAAACTTGGGGGAATTTTTTAGAGGAGAAATTGTTGATATCACTAAACTTGAGTGTGAATTAAGGAAAGCATGTAGGCAAAATCAAATTGAAAAGATAATGGTTGATTAAGAGGAACAAGAAAGAGGAGATCAGAGGACATTAATGGATTTCATGCGGTCAGGATTCAATCCCAACCAGCAAGGAATTTTGAGACTGCCCGTTAATGCTAGTAATTTTGAAATTAAGCCAACCTTACTAAATATCCTTTAGTAAAATGTGCAATTCTATGGTCTACTTATAAGGACCCCAACGCAAACTTGGCAAATTTCTAAGAAATCTGTAGTACATTCAGATGGATTGCCCGAGGATGCAGTCAAAATGAGATTGTTTCCTTTCACTTTAAAAGATAGAGCAAAGGCATTGATGAATTCTTTGGCCCTCAAATTTGTAAGAACATGGGATCAGTTGGTTTAGACTTTCCTTTCTAAATATTTCCCATTGACCAAGACCACAAGAGTCATCAAGGAGACCACAACCTTCCAACAGTATGATGGGGAGTCTCTATATGAAGTTTGGGAGAGATTTAAGGAGTTATAGAGGAGTTGCCCCCACCATAACTTGTTGAGAGAGTTTTTATTGCAAACTTTTTACAATGGAGTTACGGAGGCAATAAGGAGAACAATAGATGCTACAGGAAGGGGTTCGCTAATGCTGAAATTATTGATGTCACGTATGATCTTCTTGAAGATATGGAGACTAACAACTGTCTATGGTCAATTGAAAGAAGTAGGCCATATCAAGAGAAAGAGAAAAAAAGGGTTGCATCAAATGAGTCACCATTAGCCATACAAGCAAATTACAACACTGAAAAGGAAATTACATAACATGAATTATCTATTGAGTTCTATAAATGCGATGCAATAGGTTTGCGAACTCTATAACCAACATGACTATGTGACAATAGATTTTTACCTGTTAAACAATGAAGGAATGGAGTAGGAAAATTACATGGGTATGCAAAATAGAGCAACCAATCCATTTCTTAGAGTAATTTTTCTGGAAATAATGCGAGATAGCAGGCCCACCTGGATTCCAAAAAGACTCTAATAAGGCTTTGGAGTCCAAATTGGATAAGTTGATTGAGATGATAACCACTAAATTTAATGACCAATGGGATAATATGAAGAGGATGGAGGACAAACAAAAGAAGACTCAAGCATGGAACGAGTCAATGTTAAAAAACAAGCTTCGTCCATTCACAATTTGGAGGTGTAAATGGGCTAGCTAGCCATAGCATTAGTAAGTAGACCTTCAGGCAACCTTCCTAGCTGCTCAGAACCTAGTAAAAGGAGTAGTTGAAAGTAATACAACTGAGAAGCGAGAAGGAAGTGGGAGAGTCATTTGGCACGGAAATCACACAAGGTCAATTGAGTAATCAATCTACGGTTACTGAAGATAAGGAGAAGGAGAAGGAGGAACAAGAACAAAAAAAAGGAAAAACCATATGTACCACCTGCTCCTTACATGCCAAAAGTACCGTATGCACAGAGACTGTAGTGAAATCAAGTGGATGCCCAATTTTTAAAATTTTTGGACAAGCTGAAGAAACCATACGTTATCATTTCCTTAGTGGAGGCATTACAAAATATGCGCAAGTACGTGAAGTTTTTAAGGATATCCTCACTAATAAGCATGTTTGGGAGGACGATCAGACGGTGTCTCTCACCGAGAGCTGTAGTTTGGTGATCACGAGCCGATTTCCATTAAAGCTTAAGGACCTAAGAAGCTTTACTATTCTATGCACTATTGGCAATTTGGAATTTTATAAGTGCTTGTGTAATATGGGAGCGAGTATAAACCTTATGCCATTATCAATTTTTAAGAAGTTAGGACTGAGTGATATGACGCCAACTTCCATTTTAATATACTCGTAGACCAGTCGATCAAGAAACCTTTTTTAGTGGTGGAAGACATGCTCGTAAAGGCCAATAAGTTCATCAACCTAGTTGATCAAGTGGGGTTTAGCATAAACAAAATCCTCAAGAATGTTAGAGAAGGAAGTCTGTGTATACGAGTTGTTCTGATTAATGAATGTGTGGGGGAATTAGAAAAAAAAGAGGCAGTATACAAGAGAGAACCCTATGCAGAGGACAAAGACGAGATTGAAGAAGGGAGTGAAGACGAAGAGGAGGTAGGAGAGGACCCACAATAGGAGTCTTTAGATAGAGCATACCACCCCACCCCTCAACTGAAAGACCACTTGTACTAGAATTAAAACCCTTACCTAGAAATTTAAGATATACATTCTTAAGTGAGGGAAACACACTTCCAATTTTTATTTCAAATTTTTTGGATGAAGACTAGGAGTAGCAAGTGGTCGATACAATTTGGAAAAGGATGAAAACACTGGGATGGCAACTTTCAAATGTTAGAGGTATTATTTCTAGTGTAGTAATGCATCGAATAAACATAAAAAAGTGATTCAAAATGGTGAGAGAGAGACAACAAAGATTAAATCCAAATATGAAGGAAGTGGTAAAGAAGGAAATTGTTAAACTTTTGGACGCAGGCATCGTCTATCCCATTTTAGACAGTCAATGGGTGAGCCCCATTTAATGTGTTCCAAAGAAAGGTGGGGTGATGATAATCAAAAACAAGAAGGGAGAAATGTTATCAGCAAGAATCGTTACAGGTTAGCAGGTTTGTATAGACTATCGAAAGCTCAACATTGTAATAAAAAAGGACCATTTTCCCTTACCCTTTGTAGATCAAATGATAGAAAGAGTAGTAGGTCATGCCTACTACTATTTTCTAGATGAATATTCAGGGTATAACCAAATCTTCATATATCTAGAAGATCAAGAGAAGACCACTTTCATCTGTCCCTATGATACCTTTGCCTACAGGCTGGTGTCATTTAGATTGCGCAATGCACCGATGACCTTCCAAAGGTGCATAATGGCTGTTTTTATAGACATGATTGAGGAAATAATGGAGTTGTTCATGGATGATTTTTCAGTTTTGGGAGATACCTTTGAGCAGTGCTTAAAAATTTTAAATAGGCTTCTTCAAAGATGTGTTGACTCCAATTTGGTGCTGAACTGGGAAAAATGTCACTTCATGGTTCAGGAAGGCATAGTTTTGGGTCACCAAATTTCATGCAAGGGAATTTAAGTTGACAGGGCTAAAATTGAGGTAACTGATAAACTCCCACTGCTCTCCAATGTCCGCAGCATTCGAGCATTTTTGAGACCTGTCAGCTTTTATCGCCGGTTAATCAAGGATTTCTCCACAATAGCAAAACCTCTCACCTAATTGTTGGTTAAGGATATGCCTTTTAGCTTTAATGATAACTGCTTGAATGCCTTTAATAAGATGAAGAAGGCATTGATTTCAGCACCTATTCTACAATCACTAGATTGGTCACTTCTACTTGAGCTCATGTGCGCTTCCAATGATTATGCTATATGATATGTGTTGGGCCAGAGAAAAGAGAAGAAATTACACGCTATTTAATATGCAAACATGACATTGAATGGACCACAGTTAATTTACACAACAACAGAGAAAGAATTATTTACTGCGTGTGATAAATTTCGAGCATATTTACTAGGCTCTAAAGTCATTGTTTTTACTAATCACACGACATTAAGATATTTATTTACAAAGAAGGATGCCAAACTTAGATTAATTCGGTGGATTTTGCTCCTACAAGAGTTTGATTTGGAAATTCGTGACAAGAAGGGATTAGAGAATGTGGTGGAAGATCATTTATCCAGACTAGGAGGATAGGAATCTGAAGTTGAATTAAAGATAAATGAACAATTCCATAACGAGGCTTTAATATGGATAAATGCATCTAATGTATTGTGGTTCGCAGACATTGTGAACTTCCTAACAAGTCGTATCTTACCCTTTGATCTGAAGTACCAACAATGGAAGAAGTTTCTTTCTGATTGTTCGCATTATATATGGGAAGAGCCACTTTGTTTAAAATGTGTGCTGATGGCTTGCTGAGGCGATGTGCTCCAAATGATGAGTTTCATACTATTTTGACTCAATGTCACAATTTTGCATATGCTGGACATTATGGGGCTAATAGAACAGTCACTAAAGTACTAGAGTGTCAGTTCTTTTGGCTAACATTATTTAAAGATGCACAAGAATAGGTAAAAAATATGACAAGTGTCAAAGCATCGGAAATATATCTAAGAGGGATGAAAGGCCGATGACATCAATACTTGAAGTTGAGGTCTTTGATGTTTGGTTAAGGTGACTATTTCCGTCTTCATACGGAAACAAATATATTTTAGTTGGTGTAGATTATATGTCAAAATGGGCTGAGGTGATAGTGACTACAACAAATGATGGTCAAATGGTGCAAAAGTTCCTTAAGAAGATAATCAATAGATTTGGAGTGCCACGGGTCATCATCAGTGATGGGGGTACCCATTTTCATAATAATCCTTTTGAAACATTATTGAAAAAATATGATGTGTAACATAGGATAACGACACCATACCATCTGCAAATAAGTGGCCAAGTTGAGATCGTCAATCGAGAACGAATTTTTTATATAGAAAAGAGCGTCAAATCTTCAAGAAAAGATTAGGTGAATAAACTGGATGATGTAGTTCGGGCCTACCGGACAACAGTTAAGAAAAGCATTGGTATGACAATTTATAGACTAATTTATGGAAAGGATTGTCACTTACTAATAGATTTGGAGTATAAGGTGTATTAGGCAATTAAGGCCCTAAACTGGAATGAAAAAGCAATTAGGGAAAAACGAAAGCTTCAATTGAATGAGTTGGAAGAATTAAGGCTACATGCATACAAAAATGGAAAATTGTATAAGGAAAAGGCAAAGCGGTGGCATGAGCACATCTCAAGTAGAAGGACTTCTATGCAGGGGATATGATTTTACTATTTAACTCGAGACTTCATCTGTTCCTAGGAAATTAAAATCTTAATGGAGTGACCCCTTTATAATAGTTAATGTTTATCCATACGGAGCGTTAGAGTTAGAAAATAAGCATAGAGAGACCTTTAAAGTGAATGGCCACCGCTGTAAGCCTTATTTTAGTGGCAAATTATCGAAAGAATGAGAGAAGCTGTCTCTCTAACCTCCAGTGATCCAAGCATAGTCTAAAGAGTGTTGCTAGTGACTATAAAAACTAGCATCTGTTTTTTTTAATAGTTTGGTGTGTTTTATGTTTTGTGTTTTATTTTACTAATTTTTTAAATTTTATATGTGACTATAGGAAGACAAAAAACGAGAACAAAGGAGTAATATTGAGGGAGTACACTTTCCAACAATGCCACCTTTAATGTTGTCCTATTGAATAAGCTTTCTCATGCACTTTATCTTTTATTTTTGTTATTTTTTGTATATGAATTGTGTGTTTCATTGTTTCATTGTGCACCACTTCAACAAATTGAGGACAATGTATCGTTTAAGTGTGGGTGAATGGTATGCAATTTTGCATTACATATTGTATGTTTTAGTTAAATCCCCAAAAATTTTTCTAGTTTGTATGATTTTGCATGATTTTGTGTCAATATGTATAATTATCTTTCAAGTCTTGTGTACATTTGCATTATATGTCACTATCGATAGTGAATCAATGGCATAATCAGACGAGGATGAAATTAATTTTAAATGTGATTATTTAGCATATGAAAGTATTTTAGCTTATAAATTTGTGTTTGATTGAGAATTGAGGTAAATCTGCATGTGAATTAGGATATAGAACTTATTTTTACATTTGATGTTAAATGATGGATGTATTTATGTTTAGAATCAATTAAACTGGTAGGAACTTACGAGTAGTCTTTTATGAAAATTGTAAAAGCTATAAAGAAATGAAGTAGGTTAACATGTTAAAAAAAGAGAAAAAAAAGAGAGGTTTGTGTAAATGGATAGCTATTCCGCTGGACCAAAATGGGTTAAGAATAGAGCTAGTAGCCAATTGTGAAGGGTGATATAGCTGAGTAATTGGGGGACATTCATCACAAATGTTTGCCTTCACATTAAAAGGCTATGATGACCCGTCAACTAAGCTTAATAATATATATATAACCTGACCTAGTTGAGTAACCGGGGGACATTCATCATAAAAGTTTGCCTTCACATCAAAAGAGTAGGTTAGCATTAAAAATATATTTAAAATGTGTTAATAAAAGAAAAGCCTACTGATCTTTGTATAATAGCTATAATTTTCATAGGGGTGACTCAGTAATAGAATACCTTTCTACTTAATTGATATTCATAAATGCATTTATTCAAGTTACATAAATATAAGAATAGGTTATAATTATCTTTATTGACTTGTATATTTATTTTGTTCCATTTAAGCATGAATGATTGAGTTGAAATATTGGATAATGTTGGATAACTATGTTTAAGACAGATTAGAATTCTTTAAGATTATCACCATTATGCCACTATCATATAGTTACATGTTTTGCAAGTGTGCATGCTTGGTGTAATGTGTGCATTATGTTATGAATTGTTTGTAGTTTTATGTTTTGTTTCACTTGAGGCCAAGAAAAAAATCAAATATAGGGGAGTTGATAAGTGTAGATTTACATATATTTTATGTGTGACTATTGCATGGAGAGTACATGTGAACTAGGTTTTTCATTTTAATGTTGCATGATTGTTTATATGTTATGCTTGTTTTAGGTATTTTTACATTGCATGTGGCCATGTTAGTGTTTAATTATTTTATAGTATGTTTGTACATACATTTTATGTAAGTTAGTGTGTTAACCTTACCATTGCATTCAATATGTGCATGCATAATTGTCATTATGTGTGTTGTTATTTTATGTATTAATTGACATGTGTTAAGGCATGATTAAGTGCTTATTTTCATGGTTTATTGGTAGGTTAAATGGTGCAATTGAGTGAAGGAAGCATGGAATAAAAGCTGGTACATTATAATAGAAATGTGACATTGGTGGTCACGGTTGTGACCTTACTAGTCACAGTCGTGACTTAAAAACTTGGCTAGCATAAAATTATTATTCTAGCTATGTTTTAAGGGCAATTAACTGCATAAATCAGGAGGGCAGGCCAGGACAAGAGAAGAAGCATGTGAGTGAGTCGGTGTGAGGAGAAAAAGTGACAAAAATGTGAGAAAGGGGAACAAATGTGACAACTGTTGAGGTTTGGTGTACTAGCCACGTGGTGAGTGATTTAGGGCTACATGAAAACAAGGAAAGGAGGACAAAAAGAAGGCATTTTCATGGGAGAACATAGCTAAACAAAGAAGCGGCAGAAATGTGGCTTTTGGAGCTACACATTATGTTAGGGTTATGTAAATATGGTATCACTACAATAGAAACGACATTTGGCTACCAACAAAATCATCACTAAAAGTCCTAAAATTGTCGCTAATAGTAATTAGTGACGATTTATATTCATTGCCAAAATCATCATCGAATCCTTGTAGGTAAAAATTATATGCGACGTTTTTGGTAATTGTCGCTAATAGTTTTTGCCTACGCTTTATTTTTGTAGCTAAAGAGTATTAGTGACATTGTCAAATCGTCGTCAATACCTTTTGGCTACGTTTTTTCTCGTAGCAAAAAATGATTAGCTACATTTTTCAAATATTTTTAACTACATTTTTAAAAAAGTAGCCAAATATTTTTAGCTATATTTTTGTAAATTGCAATCAAATTTTTAATATACATTTTAACGAAATGATATACCATGTTGAATTTAAATTATTTGTGATATTTTTAATTCATATTATTGTATAATATTGAATTTTTTGTTATTAATTAATTATACAAAAAATATCAATAATTTGAAACATGTATATAAAAAATAAAATATCACTAAATTATACCAACAAAAGAATATTATTCATATACAAGATTTTAATTACAGTTTTAGCAATTCTTATAGACAAAATAATACATAAAAAGATTAGTTTACAAATTATAAATGCTAAGATTAAGAAAAAATTACAACATAACTAGAAAGACGAGCTAGGTTTGTCCATATCAATGAACTTGATACGAAAGGCCATTGCTGAGTTGATGTCATGCATCTGCTTCTTCACATATGTCTCACATGGTGGCTTAATCTCAAAGGTTTTCTAATCTCCACACATCCATATGCAAGTGCAAAAGAAAAGCTAAGGATGTTTTTCTTTATGTGTAGCAGGGATAGAAGCATAGGCGAGCTCGTTTGTAGATCTTGGAAACTCCGCATGTGTGAAATTAGGCTCAAATATCTCACAAAGATTGGATAAAAATTGGTGTCA
Organism: Erythroxylum baracoense; assembly: GCA_025629805.1. Taxonomy (NCBI): domain Eukaryota; kingdom Viridiplantae; phylum Streptophyta; class Magnoliopsida; order Malpighiales; family Erythroxylaceae; genus Erythroxylum; species Erythroxylum baracoense. The sequence goes on along the minus strand of JAOTAY010020742.1, from coordinate 2,261 downwards.
AAAACTTGCACAATTCTTAACACAAATCAAATTGCTAGATTCATGATCAATTTAAACTTAATAAAAATTGCTTATCTATTATCAACTCAATTCATCATGCAATTTTGACCTTAAAAGACAAGTATATTCATACTTCTAAAAATTTCAAAAGCAATCAAGAAAATACTTTAAATTGATAGCATTTGGATCAAATAAAGGTTTTAGTGTAGAATTTCTTTCAAAAGTAGCAGCTGCAAATCTCATGTAAAATTGATTTTTCAACACTTTCATCACTTGTTCCTTTAAATCTCAAATTTCAATCTAAAGCTCAAAGATTCTCAAATGCAAGTGTTAAAGAGTAGCTTAAAGATTCTCAAAAGCAAGTGTTAAAGTGCAGAAATAACAGTATATGAATATCAAGAGTTATACAACTATAAACCAATATATTAGACCCTCCCCACACCTAGTCCCCAATGTAAAAATAAGATTAATATAGATAAGAATAAAAGGAGTAATGCCCTGAAAATGTCCATGGAGAAGAGAAAAAGCAATAGATCTCTCCAAAGTCGAAGGTGCCTAATGCATTGTCAGAGTTAAAAGGTCTTGCTGTCATAGGAACTGGTTCTCTATTACTATATGCTTCTTCATAGGCAAAATGGGTGATAGCAACGAAGAATCCTGCAAAATAATGCTTATCTATTCCCAAATACAGTAGCCTAAGAAGTTAGATTGAGAAAACAAACTAAATTTCAGAACTAAAGATCAACAACAAATATCAATTTGAGCAATACTCTCAACGCAAATCAGCATAAATAATTTCCCAATAAATTAACAACATTATTGACTCAAAACAAACTAATTTCCAATTTTCTCAAAGTCTCAATGCAACACACGGAATATCCATTAAAAAATTTCACGCTTTAACAACAGAAATCACTATGATTCCAATCAACCATCAACTTAATTACCGTGACAGATTCCAAAACTTTTAAGCGCAATACCCATCAATCGGTAAAACCCAGTAGAAATTCAATTAACCCATAAAGAAATCCATTAATCGAAGGCATCAACTCACAATTTCAAATTAATTGAACTCATGACCAATAAATTAGATGAATGGGGATTCAAACTGATGAAGTTTAAAGCCTACCGAGAACAGGACATCCTTATTTAATCCAAATATTCCTAGTTATCCACTAAAAGCTGCTATGCTTTCACATAACTTTCGGCATCTGGACGATTATCTTTAGCTATACTATAATTAATCATTTTCATTAAATTACCTAAATTATATGAAAAATGGGAACCTAAAAATGTAGCAAAGATGATGTATTGGTGAGAGGTTGGAACACGAGGATGAGGCTGGAAGGCGATGACTGGAACACAATGAGGGGGATGGAAACATGAGGAGGAGCTAGAAACGCAAGGAGGACACTAGAGGAGGCTTGAGACCTAAGAGACGAGGTCATTGGAGGAAGGTGGAAACGCTAGAGAGCGTGACAGTGGAGGAGACAAGAGAGGAAGAATGTGGAGAGGAGACTAGAAAGACGAAACAGAGGATGGCGGACGAGGCTGGAAAGGTGTGAGAGTGGAGAACGGTGTAGGAGAAGTCGATATTGGGTTTCATAAATGATAAACTGTCATTTTTTCCCATAAACACTGGATTTCGTGACATTTTTGTAAATCGTTGCTAACATTTATTTGGTCTTTGGGGACATTTTTATCCTTTTGTGACAATTTTTCCAAAATCTTAGCTAAAGGTTGATATTTATCTACGATTTCAAAAATAGTCGCAAAAACTCAACCTTTTGGCGATGATTTTTCCAAAATTGTAGCTAAAGGTTGACATTTAGCTACGATTATAAAATCGTTATGAAAACTAAACACCTTTTGGCTACGATTTTTGAAATCGTCGCCAAAAGGTTAACCTTTTGTGACGAGTTTTTTAAAATCGTAGCTAAAGGTTGATATTTAGCTATGATTTCCTCGTGAAAACTCATCCTTTTGGCTATGATTTAGAAAATTGTCGCTAAAAGTTAACCTTTTGGCGACGATTTCAAAAATCGTCACAAAATATTAATTTTTAGCTATGATTTTAAAAACATAGAAAAAAACATAGCCTTTTCCCTTCATTATTGTAGTGTGCCCTGGAAAGTAAATATATTTACATGTACCTTAATTTTCTTCCAGTTATAAGATTGTAACGAAAATATTTATTATTAATAAAATAAAAGAGTTTGGTTTTATTTGTATGAGCATAATATAACTAGTCATAAGGTACC
>JAOTAY010020741.1:0-34285 GCA_025629805.1 Erythroxylum baracoense | reverse complement strand
ACAAAGAAAAGGCAACAAGTGAGTGCAAAAGAGAAAGAGAGAAAACAAGAGAGTTTCTTTGCAAAAGAAAGTGATGTTAAGAGAGCTTTTTATTCTAAAGAGTCTATGTTTGTATTGTTGTACAAAGAGGCTTTTATCAACGCTAACAACATTAACTCTTCTTTGCTAAGGGTAATTGTTCCTCTTTTGCAAGATTTTGACGATGTGTTCCTCGAGGAAGTTTCAAGCGGTTTGCCACCAATTCGGGGAATAGAATACCAAAGTGATTTCATCCCTGATGCTTCAATTCCAAACTAACCAGCCTATAGAAGTAATCCCGAGGAAACAAAGGAACTTCAACAGCAAGTGGAGGAGCCCATGGCTGAGGGATATGTGAGGGAAAGAATGAGTCCATTTGCTGTTTCGATGTTACTTGTACCTAAAAAGGATGGAACATAAAGGATGTGTGTTGATTGTTGAGCCATTAACAAAATCACTATAAAGTATAGACATCCCATTCCTAGATTAGATAATATGCTTGATGAATTGCATGTTTCTTATGTGTTTTCTAAAATTGATTTGAAGAGTGGATATCATCAAATTAGAATGCGTAAGGGAGATGAGTAGAAAACAACCTTCAAAACAAAATATGGATTATATGAGTTGTTAATTATGCCATTTGGTTTAATTAATACACCTAGCACATTTATGAGATTAATGAATCATGTTTTGCGTGCTTTCATTAGTAGATTTGTGGTTGTTTAGTTTGATGACATTCTAATTTATAGCAAAAGCTTAGAAGAGCATATTGATTATTTGAGAAGTGTTCTAAGTGTTTTGCATGAACAACAATTGTATGCAAACTTTAAAAAGTGTTCCTTTTGCACATATCAGATTGTGTTTCTTGGTTATGTTGTTAGTGCTTAGGGAATTTTAGTTGATGAGGAAAATTTTAGAGCTATTTGTGATTGTCCTACACCTAAGACAATTACTGATGTATGTAGCTTTTATGCTTTGGCTAGCTTTTATAGGAGGTTTGTTAAGGATTTTAGTACCATAGCTGCACCATTGAATGAAATTGTGAAAAAGAATGTTGGTTTTAAGTGGGATGATGAGCAAGAAAATGCATTCAATTTGATTAAGGATAGGTTGAATTCTACACTATTTCTTGATTTACCTGACTTTGCTAATACTTTTGAGATTGAGTGTGATGCTTTAGGTATTGGCATTGGAGCTATTTGGATGCAGGAACGATGTCCAATTGCATTCTTTAGTGAGAAGTTAAGTGGAGCAGCCCTTAACTACCTATCTCACAATAAGGAGATGTATTCAGTGGTTTAAGCTTTGCAAACCTGGCAACATTGCCTATGGCACAAGGAATTTGTCATACATACTGATCACAAATCCTTGAAGCATTTGAAAGGACAAGAAAAGTTGCATAAGAGGCATGCCAAGTGGATGGAATTCATTGAAACCTTACCTTATGTGATCAAGTGTAAGCAAGGTAAAGAGAATGTGGTTGCTTATACATTATCTCGAAGGTATTCTCTTATCTCTACCTTAAGTGCCAAATTACTAAGATTTGAGTATATCAAAGAGTTATATTCTAATGATCCTGATTTTGCTAATGTTTATGGGGCTTGTGAGAAAGTTGCATTGGAAAGTTTTATAGGCATGATGGGTATTTATTTCGAAAGAACAAATTGTGTGTGCCTATGTGCTCTTTGAGGAAGTTGGTTATGAGGGAAGCTCATAGTGGTGGATTGATGGGTCATTTTGGTGCGAGGAAAACTCTAGATCTCTTGCATGAACATTTCTTTTGGCCACAAATGAAGCGTGATGTTAAGCAAATTTGTGAGAAGTGCATCACTTGTAGACAAGCCAAGTCTAAGGTCTTACCTCATGGATTGTACACCCCTTTACCCATACCTAGTGAACCATTGGATGATATCTCTATGGACTTTGTATTGGGATTGCCTAGGTCAAAATAGGGTAAGGATTCGATATTTGTTGTTGTTGATAGGTTTTCCAAAATGAGACATTTCATTGCTTGCTATAAAACTAATGATGCTAACAATGTTGTTGATTTGTTCTGCATTTGCATGGTATGCTAAAAAGCATAGTTTTTGATCGTGATGCAAAGTTTTTGAGCTACTTTTGGAAGACACTGTGGTGTAAGTTGGGAATCAAACTTCTCTTTTTAACTACTTGCCATTCACAAACAAATGGGCAAACAGAGGTAGTAAACCAAACTTTGTCTACTTTGTTACATTCTATTATTCAAAAGAATTTGAAGAATTGGGATGAATTTGCTTACAATTGAAGTGTGCATTATACTACTAACCTTTCACCTTTTGAGATTGTGTATGACTTTAATCTATTAACTCCTTATGATTTCTCACCTTTGCCAATTGATGGGAGAGCTAGCTTTGATGGCAAAAAGAAGGTTGAAATGGTGAAACAAACGCATGAAAAGATGAGGCAACAAATTGAAAAGAAAACTGAACAATATGCTAACAAAGTGCATAAAAAAGTTGTGTTTGAACCAGGAGATTAGGTTTGGGTGCATGTGCGTAAGGACAGGTTTCCAGCTCAAAGCGTACCAAGTTGCATCCTCGAGGTGATGGTCATTTCCAAGTTATTGCGAGAATTAAAGATAATGCCTACAAATTGGATCTCCCAGGTGAGTACAATGTTAGTGCTACATTTAATTTTTCTAACCTTTCTCCCTTTGATGCAAGTGAAGATTCAAGGACGAATCCTTTTGAAGAAAGGGGGATGATGAGAACTAAGGAGCCAATATGGAGACATTTATTAAAGACCCTTTGCACATTCCAAATGGTCCCACTACAAGGTCAAGGGCTAAGAAGATGAAGGAAGCACTTAATGGACTAATTCAAGACATTTACACCAAACAAGTTATTTTGGGCAAAAAGAGAAGCCTTGAAGGTGGAACATACAGCCTAAGTATTATTAATGTGGTCCAAGTACTTAGTGGGCATATATTAGAGTAAGTAAATGGGCTGATTAGCCCACTAAGGCTGGGTATTATGAATTTTGGGCTAATGGGCATACCAAACAAACTTGTTTTCACATCTTTTGTTAGGTTTAGACCTAGGGCATATAAATATGCATCTTATGTATTCAGAAACAACTTTGGACATCTTTTATGATAATTGAGAGAGGCTCTTCATTGAACTGCAGAACTTAGCAAGATTGATTCAATCTTGTGGCATTCAAACCTGACTTATCACTCCTTCTCGTCTATTCCTTCTTTTTATCATTTGTTTGTGTTGTTGTGACCTTATTTAGCTTTCTTGGAGGTGAAATCTGTCTTGTTTTCTGGCTGTCTAGATTTAGTCATTTTGGGGTTCGCATAAGTTGGTATCAGAGTTTTGGCTTCTAAATGAGGTTGGATTCATTCTTTTCTTCCTATCTATTAAAAAAATGATTCTACAGATTGTGTTCTTATTCTTTTGTGTCTTTTAGTTTTCCCATTGTTAGTTCTTTATTTTCTGTTCAGATTCATTTTTCTTGGCAGATTCTGTAGATTATGCTCTTATTCTTTTGTTTTTTTTCTTTTCTCATTGTTAGTTCTGCATTTTCTAGTTAGATTCATTTTCTGGGTAGATTCTCCATTTGTGTTCTTTGTTTGTTTGTGACTGTGCTCTAGCTCATTTCAACATCTGATTATTGTGTTCAAATTTCTAGGTAACGAACGCTATGCAGATTCCTACTCAAGTTATTATATTCTAATTTGTAAAGAAAAAACAAAAAAGGAAGAAGAAGGAAAGAAACATGTAAATCAAAAATTTGGTCAGCCTTGTTAAAACGTGAACACTGGTTGATCAGATCATCTAGAAGTGTTTCTTATTACAAATGTAGCCAAACTAGTTCTTTTGTTTCTTGAGCACAATAGTCACTATCTTATCAAGCGAACACCTATTGGTTTGTCATTCCTGCTATGTTTTCTGAGTTCTTATTAATCATTCTAAATCTGCCGATTTGTTATATTCTTATGAGTTTGTCGCTTTAGGTTAAATTATCTTGGTTTTGTTTGGTTAGTTCTTTAAAGAGCATAAAGAGCTAGTTTGAGTGGTAAAAGGTAGGAGGGTGAGCTCATTATAACAAAAACCAATTTGTTAGGTTTAGACCTAGGGCATATAAATTTGCATCTTATGTATTCATAAACAACTTTTGACGTCTTTATATGGGAATTGAGAGAAACTTCTCTTAGGTTCTTCATTGAACTACAGAACTTATCAAGATTGATTCAATCTTGTGGCTTTCAAACCTGACTTATCACTCCCTTTTCTCATCTATTCTAGAGTTTGGTATCCATATTCTTCTTTTTATCCTTTGTTTGTGTTTAATGTGACCTGATTTAGCTGTCTTAGAGGTAGAATCTGTCTTGCTTTATGGCTATCCAAATTTAGTCATTTTGGGGTTTACATCAACACATTCCTTTTACCGTCATATTTCACGTTTCTATGGAACTACAATGGTTATCTTAGTACAACATGAAATGCATCCATTGAAAGAACATCAAACCATAATTCATCACAACTAATAATTGAGAAACTTATAAGAGCTTTTTTTTTACTTTCTAGCCTTTTATCTTTATTAACCATTGTAATGAATATTACTTGGATGAATTCTAAAAGGCAAATTAAGCTTCTTAACAAGTAAAGAAGATGCAACGTTAGTACAACTAACCACTATTTATGATAAAATTGCATGATTAAGCTTTTTAACAATTAAAGAAGATGCAACATTAGTACAACTAACCACTATTTATGATAAAATTGCATGATTTACCTCTAATCTTGCATCGTGTATGAAAGATTTGATCATATTGCTCCTCCTCTTCCTTCAGATCTGATTGTACAAGCAAAGCTCATCAAAGAACTAAGATATTTGCATCCTTTTTGGCTATTGTGTCTTCCTCATCTTCTTGAACTTCATCTTCAAAATTAGAATATGTTTCCATCTTATAAATCTCCTGCATAGTAAGAACTCGCTTATTTGCACATTTAGATGCAAAGTGCCTTTAGCTACATCACTTGTAACATTGCTTGTTACTCTTGTGATAGTATTTCAAATCCATGATCTATTACCCTTGTTTTTCAAATTCTTATCCTTAACAATAGACTTAGAATTCGAATTAACTGTTAATTTTAGATCATAACTCAAACAAGAATCTCATGATTTCATAATCATAAAAGATCCTATACATGTCACTGAGAAGGGTAGGATGATATACTAACTTGAAACACAGCAGAATAACTTCTTGTATGCTTGATATTTTGCCTCCCTTGTGGAGATCCACTATGGCTTCTCCTTCTTCTCCAACTTGTCACGGTTGGAATGGATGGAGAAGACTGATCTCATCACAACGCACTAAGGTCAGAAGAGTTGCTAACTTTTGAAAGTAGCAATCCTTATGGTTCACCCACAATGCTCTTAATAAGCTTAACAACTATTTCATGGGAGAGTGCTTCAACGCGTGAAGACTTGAAAGAAGGGAGTGTTTTCGACTCAAAGATGGGGAGAAAAGTGTAGTATTCAACCAAAGAAAAAAACTCACTTAAAAGAACTACGAAATTCCCTTTTATAGGCCACCAAAAGGTGCCTTTGAAGAGTCGTGACTCTTCCAAGAGTTATGTCTCTTGGAGAAACATCATAACTCTTGGCTAGGACACATCCTTTGGCAAAGAGTCATGTATCTTCACTTAAAGTCATGATGGTACACTTATGACCATTCATTCTTGTACATGCCAAAAGTTCACGACCATCGACTGAAACAACACCCTTTTCATCCAAAGTACACATACCTTGGTGAAATGGTGTCATGTATGTTCATTCTAAGGCAAGGTACAAGATGAATCTTCCTAATTGGCCGAATTTAACCTTTTGGCTGAATTTATCCCTTCTTGATCGAATTCATGTATCCATGTGGAGTCAATGAACTTGCACTCTAAGTGCATGAATGGGAAGATGCATTATGGCATACTATAGCTCATGGTACACCCTAGTGTCCATTGTACACTCAAGTACACTAGATTCCTTCATCTAGCACCACAATTTCGCCCATTAAGCTTGGGTTTCAACTCCAACTCATGCTCCTTAAGTAGCACTTCTAGCTTACCTAGTGTGAACAAATTTATAGCTAGCTTAAATTCCTAAGAACCAAAGATGAGCTGGGGTAATCTTAATTGAATCCAATTGAGCTTATCCCCAGCTTTCTAGCTATTAACTAGTTTTAATGAACTCCCACAGGCTCAGCTTAAGCTATCTTTAGAAACTTGAGCTAAGAAAACATCATGCCAAGCCACTTATAGCTTACATGAACTTCATTGAGCTCCCTTAAACTGAGGGTTAACTCCTTAAATGTTTTAGTACTCCACCCCACTTAGAGGGGCGTGTCAATTCTCCCTCTTAAAACATTTAGATGTGTAACTCCTATTATTCTCGATAATAAGAGGACATGTCAAAAAACCATGAAATACTCCTTATTCTCACTTTTGAGAATGAAATCATAGGATAGTATGTATAAGTGGACATACAAACTTGATGACCTTGATCACCTTATCTTGATGCATGCATAATCAAGATGACGCATAAGTCACATATCCCTTTTAAGAGATAACATACATTTAAGACTTTAGCGGTCTCATCCTTGATCTTACGCAAAGACACAAAGGTGGCTGACTTGTGTGAGAAAACCAACCTCAACCTTTGATTGACATGTACATTTTTCATTGTGGTTACAAAGTGAAATGCTCCAATAATTGATAAACAACTTTTCATTTATCAAATTTCTTACATGTGTGACACAAGAAAGAGAAAATTACACCAAAATTTCATAATCTACGAAGAACCATTGCCTTTACATGTTTAGCAAAATGAAATAGTGGCAATGGCTTAGTCATAGGGTCAGCCACAATTAAGTTCTTAGATATGTATAACTTAATTTCTCCCTCTTCTATTGCATCTCTAACAAAATGATACTTCATGCTAATGTGCTTAGTCTTTCCATGATACTTAGGGTAGTGTAAGCCAAAGCTGCCATACTATCACAATAGATAGTTATGGGCCTTTCTAAAGGCATAATTGACCCTAAGTGCTGAATAAAATTTACAAGCCACACAAGACCTCTTACACAGCCGAGGCATTGGCAACAAATTCAACCTCCATTGTTGACAATGCTGTGCAAGTGTGATTCTTGCTACTCCAAGAAATAGCCCCATTATTTAGCATGAAGACATAGCTAGATGTAGATTTGCACGAATCACGATCTCCACCCAAATCAACATCAGTGTAGCCATGCAAATCAAGATTCTCTCCTTGTTAGCATAGCCAATAGTCCTTTGTCCCCTTGAGATACCTAAGGACCTTTTTAACACACTTCTAATGCTTGATTCTAGGGTTAGAAGAATATCTTGCTAGTAGACCTACATCTTGGCTAATGTCAGGTTGTATACACAACATGGCATACATTAGACTTCCAATGGCACTGGGACCTTTTTCATTTCCTCCTTTTCTTGAGTACTAAGAGGACACAAATCTTTCTCAAGCTTGCAACCATATGCAAGTGGTGTACCCAATTTGAGTTTGTCAAGTTGAACCTTGCAAGAATCTTATCAATATAAGATTCTTGAGAAAAGGCCAACATCTTAGCTTTCTTATCTCTTAGGATCTTAACACCTAGGCAGCTTCTTCTTCATCCTTCATGTCGAAGGTGGAAGACAACCATCCTTTCATAGTTTTCAACAAACTTAACCCATTACTTGCTATCAATATGTCATCCACATATAATGTCATAATGGTAAATTTGGAGCCAGAAGTGTACACATAAATACAATGGTCTTTATGCATCATCACAAAACCAAAGTTTGTGATTGCATCATGAAACTTCAAGTACCATTGTCTTCAAGCTTGCTTAAGACCATATAGGCTTCTTAAGTTTACATACTTTGTACTCAACCCTTTTCAACAAACCTCTCATGTTGTTGCATATAAATCTCCTCTCTCAAATCACCATCGAGAAAGGTGGTCTTTACATCCATTTGATGCAATTCCAAGTCCAAATAAGCCACAATGGTAAGAAATAATATGATGGAATTGAATTTCACAACAAGAGAGAAGGTATCATTAAAATCTATACCCTCCTTCTGCGTGAACCCCTTGGCCACCAATCGGGCCTTGTACTTTTCATACTGCCATCAGAATACAATTTTATCTTGAGAACCCACTTGTTCCTAGTAGCCCTTCAGCCAGGAGGTAATTCAAATAAGTCCCAAACCATATTGAGATGCATCGAATTCATCTCATCTTGCATTGCCATTAGCTACTTCTCTTTGTGAACACCTTCAAGAGCTTCTGGCACTTTACTTGGTTCATCAATCTTGGATGACATCAAGTTTGCCTCACTTCCCTCCAAAATCCACCATTCTTTTAGTGGTCCAAATTTCCTATTTGAACGTCTCAAATTAGGCATGGGAGGAGGCTCATCATGATCTTGCCCTATATCCTAATCATGTGGTTCTTGAACTCCCTCAACTCCCTCTTGAACTTGTTCATCAGGAACTTCTTCTTGTTGTTCATTAACAAGTGGGGATGCAGGAGGCACTTGAACAACTTTTTGTTGAGGAACTTCCACCACGGAAGGTGTAGCTACATTGTCTTCAATGTCTACGACCATGCAAAGCCTCCTTCATGCGCTTAGTTCTTGCTTTCGTCATGGGACTTCCAACACCTTGTAATAGACCAGTGAGTGTTGGTGCAAGTTGATCTCTATCATTCCTTACCTCCTTGAACGTATTCATTTTGTAATCACCTACATCAAATAAAGATAAGTCAGTAACATTAAAAGTAAATTTCCATAATGACTTGATAAATCGAGCTTCTAGGCATTGTCATTAATTGGCTCCAACACTTGGAAAGGTTTATCTCCTCTAGGTCACAATTTTGATTTCCTTTAGGCAATGAATGTTTCTTTAAACGTATGAACCTAAACCCAATCTCTAGGTTTGAAGGAAATTTTTACCACCCCTTTTTGGTTTGCCTTGCACATTGTTTATTCTTTTTCTCTATATTAGTTTGAATCTTGGCATACAAATCCCTAAAAAAATCTAACTTTCTCTTTCCATGAAAAATAGCAAGTTCATTAGTAGGTAAAGGCAAATCATCTAAAGGAGTCAAAGGAATAAAATCATTCATAATTTCAAAAAGTAAATAAGACTTAATAGAATACACAAACCTATTATATGCAAACTTAAGATGTGGCAAACACTAGTTCCATTTTTTCAAGTTTTTTTGAATGATGGTATGGAATAATGTAGTAAAGGTTAACTACCTCAGTTTTTCCATCTGTTTGTCTAGAAACCTCTCTACTAGATAGGGGTAAGATTACGTAATACTGAACCTGCAGATTCCCATGTATTAGTAGGATTTTTACTAGGTTGTTAGTGTTGTTGTTTACTCCACTAAGTGCATCAAAATGACCCAAGAACTTAAAATCTATATATGTAAAAATTATTCTAGGCAAACCATGCAAACACACTATCTCATTAAAATACAAATCAACAATATGTGTGGCATCATTGCTTTTAGAACATGCAATAAAATTTTCCAACTTACTGAACCCATCAACAACAACAAATATGATGTCCTTACCACTGTGAGATCTGGGTAAACCTAATATAAAATCCATAACGTTGGAAGGTTTGGTGAGACCTTACCTCTCCTATTTTGACAAGTCCCTTTCTCGTTGTGCTTGCTTTACAAGTCCACCTTCTACTCTAATGGCTCCAAGTAACTCGAATTTGCTCTTTCTCGATGTTGTGAGCAGCTACCAAAGTTACTCACTCTAATTCACACCCTAAATCCCAAACCTTGTGAATGGTAGCTCAAAGAGGGAGAACTAAATGTTCTTGGGAGAGCAAGTGTGGGAAAGAAAAGCCTCTTTTCTCATCCTCTCTTTTGCAACTTATGCAGAGGCAATGGAGAAGGGGTTGGACATTCCAACAAGTAACCACTTACTTATAAGTTTGCCTTTCTTGTAAGACCTAACTTACTTGTCCACATTGGTTTACTTGTGTCAATGTGGACACACTACTTTGCTACATCTCCCACTTGTACACATTGGCAACAATATATGTTCCATTATAGAAAGAGCAACATATGAATATTCGCAGCAACAAATGCTTTGTTTAGGGCAACTCATGTAGTATTTCTCAAACTCAAATATTCGTTCTCACTATCATATAGGAAGTGGAGCGTGCGACCATATGAGAAATGTATCAATAAGGATTGTTACATTAAGTCACCATCAACCTAATGTAACGTCACTCAAGATCTCATTATACCCTAAATCCTTTCTAATCACACTAGATTTTACATCTCTAATCCTCTTTTCACAAAAAGCTATGCAAAAATCCTACATTGTATTTGTACTCATGGTTACCATATAGACAACTCATGCCTATTAACAACTAATGTCTTTGTAACCGCCCAAGCAATGAGTCACAAATAGTTTATGTGATATCAAAATGATTTTTCCTTAGACACTCATGTCAATCCATGAAGTCTTGGCTGCTTTCCTAGTCATATCTCACTAGATCGTATCATTCCTGGCCCTTGGATAATATACTAAAGTAGCAACACCAATTCTTAACTTCATGACATAGGTCAAAGTTTGAAAGGGTATAGAGGTGGACTAGATGTCCACAAGGCTCACATAGTGATGAAGAAGTGACCTATTCATCACTCTCTTATTCAGTCGTCTGAAGCACATGCAGTATGAAGTGCATGTTAGGGTGGAGCTCCCACTAAGGGTTTGTCAAGCTCTAAATAACACCATACAGAACATGGTCCAATCACTGTAGAAAGTGACCGACTTGAGCCACCATAGACTCAAATCCAGCTTCATACAGGTTATATAGATACACTTTCCATGTTAAACTAAACAAGTCTCATCTTATCACTCAACTAAGGTGAAATACAAAATCATTAATCACGCTATAGTAATTAAGGAGATTACCTATCATTTTGTACCTTCCAATACTTTGTCTCATCCCACATGCTATCATAGCATTGGGGCAATGTTCTCGTGTGAGAGAGCAACATCATGCCTGGTGACAACTTTTTAGATATGTGTCATTTTCAATTAAACCTTAATCTACTATGCATATTCACACAAGATTAAAATGAAAAACATATTTCATTAAAGCATAAGTAAATGTACAAATACATCAAACCTAAACCCCTAGTGTGCTTTTGAAAAGCATCTCTAGTAATGGGTTTAGTAAAAGGATCAGCTATCATATCTCTCATAGAGACATGCTTTAGGACCACATGTCCTTGCGCAATGATATCATAGATGAATTAGTAGCGAGTATCTATGTGTTTTGTCTTTTCATGATACTTTAGATCCTTTGCATAGGCAACGGCAGCTGTGTTATCACAATAGATAACTGTGGCCTCATGAAGATGCTCAATAATGTTGAGTCTCCTAAAAAATCTCCTTAACCATATCGCCTCTTGCATCGCTGAGGTACATGCAACATACTCGGACTCCATCATGGATAATGACACACACTATTGTTTCTTGTTACACCAAGAAATGACTGCTCCTCCAAAAATGAAAGCAGATCCCTATGTGGACTTTCACTTGTCTCTATCAACAGATCCATTAGCATCGCTATATCCAACCGATTTGAGGCTCCCACCTTGATAACACAAAGCCATGTTAATGGTTCCTGTTAGATATCTAAGTATCCTTTTGACCGATACCCAATGTGCAGGTCCAGGATTACTTTGATATTTACCAACCATCCCAACTGCAAAGTATATATCGGGTCAAGTACACAACATAGCGTACATTAGACTACTGACAACACTTGCATATGGCACCTTAGCTATTTGTTGTTTTTCTTCCTTTGTTTTAGGACGTTGATCCATACATAAGTATAGGCCCTTCTCCATCATAGTGTCAACAGGTTTGCAGTTATGCAAATGGAAACATTCATTAGACAAACTCAGAAATCTATTAAAACAATCCCTCGAGATCTTGACCCCAAGAACATCATCAGCTTCACCCATGTCCTTCATCTCAAAATATCATCTACATATAAAGAGAGTATACGAAACACATTCTCTTGTCTCTTTATGCTTACACAATGCTCCTCTTCAATCATCGCAAAGCCTACTGATGTAATGGCTTGATGAAATCTAAGATACCATTGCCAAGATGATTGTTTTAGGCAATAAATGAAACGTCTCAAGAGACACATTTTGTGGTCTTATCCCTTTGCCCGAAACCATTTATTTCTCCATTGAGAAATGTCATTTTAACATCCATTTGGAACAAATCCAAATCTAAATGTGCAATAATAGCTAGGATAAGGCAAATAGATACAAATCTCACTACAGGAGAAAATGTCTCATCATAGTCCAAACCCTCCATTTGGGTGTAACCTTTCGCCACTAATCGGGCCTTATACTTATCAATTGATCCATCTGCCATGCGCTTAACCTTCAAGACCCATTTGTTTCCAATGGGTTTGCGTCCAACAGGTAGATCAACTAAGTTCCACACATGGTTCTTAGCCATAGATTCCATCTCATCTTCCATTGTTGCAAGCCACTTACTCGAAATTAGTGAGTTCATTGCTTCTTCAAAAGAAGAAGGCTCACCAGCATCAACAGAAATGCTCAAGTAGGACCCACCTTCTATTTCAAAGTGTCTATACGGAACGTTTCCGCGTTGGCTCCTACATAATTATGGAGACTTAGTCTTAGGTTTTATGCTCCCACTAACCTTAATAGTCATTAGAATGGATTGTGAATCCAAATCAATTTGGGGCACTTCGTCTTGATGTTCCCCAAACTCATAGAGCTCAAGACTTTGTTTAATCTCACCAATACTAAGGAAATCTTCTTCTAAAATTTCCACGCCTTGGGACTCAACCTCAGTAAGCCGTTCATGATGTTCACCATACATCACATAGCCCTTAGAATGCTCACAATATTTAATAAACACACATTTATTAGCTCTAGTGCCTAACTTCCCAAACTTATAAGAAGAATGGTGAACATAACCAGCTGATCCTTATGGTCTTAGGCCTTCAAAATTAGGCTTGTCTCCATTCAATAACTCATATGGAATAGTCAGGACAAACTTAGTGGGCACTCGGTTAAAGATGTATGCCACAGTTTAAGGGCATCCCTCCAAAACTTAATTGGGAGGTTAGCTTGAGCCATCACCGACCTAACCATGTCCAACAGAGTTCGATTCTCTCTCTGCAACTCCATTTTGTTGCAGAGTTCTAGGAATCGTTAACTGTCAGCATATTCCTTTATTCTCACAAAATTCTCTAAACTGATTAGAGAGATACTCTTGGCCTCTATCTGTACAAAGAGCCTTAATATTCCTCTCTTTCTGATTCTCAACCTCAGCGACAAAGTGTTCGAAACAATTCAAAGCTTTTGAGCAGTGAGACAACAGAAATACTAAGCCATATCATGAGAAATCATCTATGAATGTGATAAAGTAAGTGGTGTCGTTACATGCTCTTACATTCGTAGGCCCACAAATATCAGAATGGATCAATTTTAGAGCATACAAAGCCCTTTTAGCTTTACCAAAATGCTTTCTAATAGCTTTCCCAGTGAGACAAGGCTCATAAGTAGGGAGAATCACTTTGGT
Organism: Erythroxylum baracoense; assembly: GCA_025629805.1. NCBI lineage: Eukaryota > Viridiplantae > Streptophyta > Magnoliopsida > Malpighiales > Erythroxylaceae > Erythroxylum > Erythroxylum baracoense. The sequence continues at coordinate 20,595 of JAOTAY010020741.1, read as the reverse complement.
GAGAGAGCATAATAGCCCTTCTCTTGCCAATTTGGACATTTTATCTTGTCCAATATGTCCTAATCGAGCATGTCATTTAACGTACTCAAATTCAATATCAACAGAAGAAGAATAAGAAGAAGAAGAAGAAGAAGAAGAAGCAACATGAGCAAAATATTTATGAGATTCAGATACATCTTATAAGTCCATCATAAATAAACTATTGCAAAAGTGCCCATGACGATAAAAGGTATCATCAAGATAAATGGACACACCATTCTTACTAGCAAGAAAAGAAAAACCCAAGTCTACTAGTGCTAATACTGAAAGTAGATTAGATCAAATAGTGGGTACATAAAGCACATCATATAAGAGCAGTTTGCATCCACTATGCAAAGTAAGTTAGTAGGTTACTAAACTAAGGACCGTCTCCTCCGCTCCATTCCCCATTGTTACAAAATGTTTACCTATCAGTAATCGATGGTAATCTACAAATCTTGCACGGCTATAAGTCATGTGTGTTGTCGCTCCTGTATCTACAATCCAATCATGGAGAGAATGAGTGAAAAATGCATGTGTGCAAAAAAAAGCATGTATAAAAGAAGGTAGAGTAAGGACAAACCTCATAGGGCTCAGTACACTCCTGAGCAAATTGTCCCTTCTTCCTACAGTTGAAACACAGGAGTTTGGACTTATCCTTTTTGCCCCCACGTTTTCCCTTACGATGTTTAGTGACTTGCCCTTCTCGTGGCCCTTGGTTCTTAGCTTTTCCCTTCTTGCACTTAGGGCCATCACCCTTGCACCCATTTTGCGCAACTAATGCAATGGTACTGCGGTTTGCATTTCTACAATTTGCCTCAAGCTCCAAATGACGAGAAATGACATCAAAGGTCTTAATGGCCTTATTATGAGTAAAGACCAACTTCACTTGTCCACACGAGGACTCAGGAAGTGACCTAATGATAGCTAGAACTTGTTGCTCATCTGTGAGATCATAACCTCCTACCTTCATTTCTCTAGTCATGGAGACATCACCCTAAGATGTTCAGTTATGTTATGCCTAGGGTCCATCATGTATTGATTGAACCTAAGCATTAAGGCACGAAGCCTTGTGGCTGTTGTCCCTCCATATTTCAGGTGCAATTGTTCCCACATCTTCATGGTAGTGGGATAGTTCTCAAACTCCCCAATAAGGTCATCGTGCATGTAAGCTAATAATATAAAGCATGCACTTTTATCCTTCTTTTGCCAAAGGGCATAAGCCTCATGATCACGGCAATGCTAGATCGAACTCCCAGACTCGGGTGGGCTCATTTTGGAGGTTAGATGGTCGAGCTACTCATGCCCATTGAGAAGGTACTGAACCTTCCTATACTAGATGTCATAGCTTTTACCATCAAGTTTCTCTCCCTTGGTTATCTCAATTATCGAACTCTTGGTCGTCATTTCACTACATCATTGCATAGGTTTAATTAAGGCACATATCTATTTATGCTAATCTCAATTAGTTAGCTCAATTCCTACTTACATTATCAATTCAAAAATTTCACAAACTTACTAGTAATCATCACTAACAACATAAGCAGTATTAAGCGCCTAATCGTATTTAGCCCAATGATTAATATTAATTAAATTATGGGTAACATATCCACTAAATATAGCATCAACTAATCATGCATGCATTAGTGAGTCTCACACTAAGACTCCATTGACATTTTGGTGCCTTATGTCTAAAATAAAATAATATACTTAGAATTAGCGTGAAAATTCATCCCCTTACAAAGCCTCAATATTAAAGAAACTGAACATTAATAATTACAATGCAAATCCTATTACATCATTCTAATAACAAACATTAAATGGGAATGTCACATCTTCCTTGTATATAAAATTATTTTAGAAAACATACATCACACAACAAAGGCACTAATTCAAAATATCAATGCATCTTTATTTAATTTATGTCCATTGGCATTAATTAACAATTAGTCACATAGACAAATAATTAACCAATTTATTCCTAACACAAATAATAATCATTTAACACATAAAAGAAATAAATAAAATACAACTCATAACATATATGAAATGCATCATAAATTCATGAATATAATACATAATTCTCAAGCATGAAACCCAAGTTAATAGCCCAAAAATAAAAATTATTACACTTACATAATTAAGCAAAATCTCAAATTAGGCTAACAAATAACTCAAAATTTTGAAATATTTTAACAAACAACCCTCTGGGGTGGCCTCATGTGCCCTACATGCCCTTAAGGTGGGTGTGAGACGTGGCTGTATAGCTTCAAAAAACCCAGATTTTTCCGAAATTTCAATCTTTCATGGCTAAGATGCCCACTTCGGACTATTGTTTCTCACTCATTTTAACTTCGATTTGAGCATATGATGTATCGTTGGAAAGATAATTTGACAAGGAACATATCCATATACATATCTCATACAAAACAATATTTTAACAGTTCAAAAAATGGGCCAAAACTTTCAAGAAACACATGCCGCGGATGAACACATTCAAATTAAACCCAGATTTTCCATAATTTCAGAATTTCATAGCCACGATGCACACTTCGAGCTAGTGTTTCTCACTCATTGTAACTCCGATTTGAACATATGATATACTGTTGAAAAGATAATGTGACAAAGAACACATCCATATACATATCACATGCAGAACAATATTGTAACAGGTAGAAAAAAGGGCCTAAGCTTTCAGAAAACTCATTCTTAAACTTAGCTTTTTCTAGAAATTCATCATGCTATATCTCACTCATTTCAAATCTGTTTCTCACCAAATTTTAGACACAAGTTTCTGACATTATAAGGAACATATCCATACCAAAATTTCAAGCTAAAACAAAGCACACTAAAATTCCCCATTAATGGTCATGTTACACATACATGAACAAATTTCAGCATATATGCATGTTATTCGAATTTGGAACAATTTTAAGGATGAAAGCAAGTTATACATGCTCTGATACCAATGTTGGAAGGTGCGGTAAGACCTTACCTCTCTTATTTTGACAATTCCCTTTCTCGTTGTGCTTGCTTTACAAGTCCACCTTGTGCTCTAATGGCTCCAAGTAACTCAAATTTGCCCTTTCTCTATATTGTGAGTAGCTACCAAAGTTACTCACTCTAATTCACACCCCAAATCCTAAGGCTTGTGAATGGTGGCTCAAAGAGATAAGAACATGAGGGAGAACTCAATGTTCTTGGGAGAGAAAGTGTGGGAAAGAGAAGCCTCTTTTCTCATCCTCTCTTTTGCAACTTATGCAGAGACAATGGAGAAGGGGTTGGACATTCCAACAAATAACAACTTGTAAGTTTTGTCTTTCTTATAAGACCTAACTTACTTATCCACATTAGTTTACTTGTGCCAATGTGGACACACTACTTTGCTACACATAGATATGTGAATCCAAGGTTGATTAGAGAAGGGTAAAGGAGTATGACAACCATAAGGCATAACTTTTGACTTAGCTTGTTCATAGGTTATGCATTTATCACATGTAGATTGAACATCATGTTTCATGTTGGGACAATTAAAAGGCTCATGATCTAAGGTCTTTTTAATACCAAAAATGCCTAATTAACCTACCTTAATGGGTAGCTAATGAGCAATTCACATATAGAACATTTAGGCACACTAATTTTGTCTTTCTTGAACAAAAATCCATTATGTTTATAAAAATCACCATATGGACACTTAGAACATACAAGCCACGCTTGTCCAAAATCAACATCACTATCGTACAGATACTTAATGAACTCCAACCTAAGCAATTTAGTTTCTAAAGAAGTCAATAATGTATGCCTCCTAGAAAATGCATCAACCATAACATTTTCCTTTCTTTTCTTGTATTTGATTGTATAAGGAAATGTTTCAATGAACTCTAATCATTTGGCATATCTTTTGTGTAGTTTACTTTAAGACCTCAAAAAATTCAAGCTCTCGTAATCTAAATGAATAATGAACTCCTTTGGTCATAAATAGTGTTTCCATATTTGTAGAGTGCTCACCAATGCATATAATTCCTTATCATAAGTTAGGTAATTCAAGGATGCTCCACTAAGCTTCTCACTAAAGTAGGCAATTGGTTTGGAATCCTACATCAAAACAACTCCTATACCAATTCTTGATGTGTCTCGTTTAATCTCAAAAACTTTACAAAGTTAGGTAAAGAAAGAAAAGGTGACTTAGTCAACTTATCTTTCAAAAGAAAAGGGGACTTATGACATCTCATACCCCTTTATGAATCTTAAAATACCATATTTCAACTTTGAAGATCCATGTTAAGTATGGATGGGTGAATGACCTTCTGAACAATTTCCCATTAACAATTGAATATCTTGAATCTTGTGTAATGAGCTTGTTGCTTCATTTATGCCAAGTTGTAGCTTTTCTACTCAAAAGTACTTTTGGATTAGATATGTCTGATTTGTCTCATCTTCTTTTATAATAGCTACATGATTGACTTGCATTGTTATTCACTCTACCTCCACTTCATAAAAAGGATGACAATAATTTTTACTCCCATTTTTGATAGATGATAAGTATTTTGCTTCTATATGTTGACTTCACATTGGTCAATATTGATGAGAATCCAAAGGGTGTTAGAAGTAAAAACAATGAATTCTGATCCATTCAGTATTAATGGAGGTCTAATGGCAAGGGCAATTACTAAAAAGATTAAAGAAGCTCTAAATTTGCTAATTGAAGGCATATAGGCTAAAACTGAAAGTTGTTCTGAAGAATTAATTTAATCCTCAAATTAAAGACTAATTACCTTAATTCAGAAAATGGAGTAGTAAAAGGTTTTACATCAAAAATGCAAGGAGATGGAAAATTTCTAAGTTATCTAAACTAAAAAATTGTACACGAAACTTTCATCTTTCCAACGAATGAAGAATCAGTTCATTTGAAGCTTTATATCTCAAGTTATGGCTTTAAAATTTTTATTAGTTGAGATAAACACGAGAATGACAAGGCAACTTTGACTGTTTGAACTTTTACCCTACTTTGAAAGGATCCCTTGCTAGTTAATAGTTGTATTTGTTTTTCTTATTCTATTTCATATATTCTGGACTTAATTTCCTATTCCATAGATGCAAATTAGGGAATTAAGTTTATTTTATAGTTTTCTTTTATTTTATACAAGTTGCATATTTTAAAATCGAAATTATAAGTGGATTTAAAATTGGTTTCTAAGGTTTTATGCCTTCCTCTATGTAAAGGCACATTGTATGCTTATATGGGGAAAATTATCATCAATAATATTTTGGAGGGCATTCTCTTTCTTGGTATAAAATGGCACATTTTATGCTTATATGGGGTATAATTATCATCAATAATATTTTGTAGGGTATTCTTTTTATTGGTCTTGATTGAACTCTTTGAACTTATCAATTTTTTAACTTGTGCATTCATAATTCAAACTTAATGCTCACCTTCTCTTTCTTTTCCTTAGTGTAACATCTATAACATTTCTTATCACTTAGATTCGTCTTTGATCATAGAAACAATGGGTCTATGATCATTTCACAAATCTGGTTTCTTAGAAAATTCTAGGGAAAAGTTATCAATTTTGGTTGTTGGATTTTACTACTCTTAGTAAGGTTCACATCATTTGGTATCAAAGATTTGCCTCTAATATCAAGTTTTTGTAACCATTCTTTACTTGCTCTTTGCATCTTTTGTCCTTATGTTTGTTTCCTTTTTCCATTTCTGCTCTATCCATCTTATAAAAAATTATATTTATTAGATTGCTGTCTACAATTCAATTTCACGTTTATTGTGTTAATTGGATCATATTTAAATTAGTTTTAGAAAAAAAGGAACAAAAAAGAATTTAGATTGGTGCACAACATTGGAATCAAACGTGAAAAATTATTGCTATGATTGAATTTCTAATGTTATCTAATTTCCTTATTTATATAAGCCTTTATATTACTTTAAACACCTTTATTCTTCTTGCTTCATTCAAAATTTGTCTTTTTTCAAATTCAAACTCCCTAGCACCCTTCCCATACGAATATTTGTTCTCTTCTTGTCTTGTTTCTAAAAAATTACTCTCTATTTAAATTTATACTTTCTTTGCATCCCTTTCTCAAATTTTGAGGAATGATTTGTTTATTTTTTGGGTTTTACAAGTTAATTCTTGATTGTGTTGATTAGTTCCTTAAAGAACTAAAGAAATATAATTAAGAGTGGGAAAAGGCAAAAGTGTTGAGCTTTAAAAGGGTAAAAACCTAGTTTTTAGTGAAACTTGAGTGCAAGTGCTATCAATCCTAATGGAAGCATGTAAGGGACTGTTTGTGAGGTAAACTTAAGAAAAGAATAAAGATCAAATCGAAGACATTCAAGAAACTTTTCACATCAAATTATATATGAAAATTTTTCAAAAAATGTTTGAGCAACTTTCCACCAGATTTGATTGACTTTGAAGGCTAGAATCAAGTATACATTAGGGGCAGTCTAAGGCACAACGATGAGTCAAGGAGCCTGATGATGATTTTAGTGATGACTTAGATGATGGAGAATAGGGCTCAAATGCAAGTATAGGTACATTTGGGCATTATAATGGAGTTAAAGTTGACAACAACTTAAGGACTATAAAACTTAAAATTCCACCACTCCAAGGGAAAATTCAAAGCTTGTTTATAATGGAAAAAAAAGGTGTAATTTTTTATTTCCATAACTACTCCAAGGAGACAAAGCTGAAATTGGTCACTGTTTGATGAGAAGGTGGTTTGTTTAAGAGGATGTTATGTCTATTCCACCCTTAAAAGATGCAAGTGACATAGAGTTTGTTAAAAATGGAGAAATGATTATGTCACACGTGCTTTGAATGCCCAAGTGAAAGAGAAAGAGGTATAAAGAGAATATTTTTGTACTAGATGTCAAATCAATGATATGTTATATAGTTTGATATTTGAAGGGGTAGTTGCACTAGTGTTACTAGTGATCTAGTTGATAAATTAAGTTCACTTACTTTTAAACATCCTAGATCTTATGAATTGCAATGGTTGAATGAATGTGGAGTTAAGGTGTATAGGTAAGGGTTAGTTTATTTCTCTATTAGGCATTATAAGGATGAGGTATTATATGATGTAGTACCTATGCAAACTAGGGACATCTCATTGGGTCATTCATGGCAATATAATATACTAGTAGTTCATAATGAGTGTACAAATTTATAATCTTCTATAAATGAAAAAACTATTACCCTTGTATCTTTCACTCCTAAACAATTATATGAAGATCAAGTGAGATTAGAGAAGTCAAAAAGGGAGTAAGAGATTGAAATTAATAGTGAGGAAGTAAATTTAAAGTAAAAAAGAGAAAATTTAAAAGCGAATGAAAGAGAGAAAAATAAAGAATTGTGCAAAATAAAAAGACTAAGAAAAGCGAATTTCTATGCAAAAAGAGTGATATTAAGAGAGCTTATTTTCCAAGGCATCCTATGCTTGTATTTAAGTTAGAAAAATCTTCTTTGCCTAGTATTTTTCGTTCTTTACTGTAGGGCTTGATGATTAATTTCCTAAAGAAGTGCCTAATAGTTTATCACCAGTTAGGCGAATAGAACAACATTGATGTTATTCCTAGTGCTAATATTCTAAATAGACCTACCTATAGGAGCAATCTAGAGGAGAAAACAGAGCTATAAAGGTAAGTTGAGGAATTGATGGCAAAGGGATATATGCAAAAAAGTCAGAGTCCATATGTGGGTTTAGTCTTGCGAATGCTTAAAAAGGATGGAACATGCTATATGTGTGTTGATTGTCTTACCACTAAACACAAATACTATGAATTATAGAAATCTCATTCCTAGATTAGATGATATGTTTGACAAATTGCATTGTGCTTGTTTGTTTTCCAAAATTGATTTAAAAAGTGGATATCACCAAATTTGCAAAAAAGAAGGTGATGAGTGGAAAACAATCATTAAAAAAATACGGTTAGTATGACTAGATGGTTGTGTCTTTTGGTCGAACTAAAGTACCTAGTACAGTTAGGAGACTTGTGAATTATGTTTTGGGTGCTTTTATTAGAAAATTTTGTGGTTTTTTATTTTTGATGACATTTTGAATTACAGCAAAAACCTTGAAAAGCATATTGACCATGTAAGGTAGGTTTTAAAAGTTTTAAGGAAAGCTAAATTATGTGCTAACCTTAAAAGGGGTACCTTTTTACACGAATAAATTAAATTGTTAAGATTATATTATTAGTGCTAAGGTTGTAGAGGTTAATTGATGAGAACACAACTGGCCTAAGCAAAGCTCTAAAGGAACCATTAACAATTCAAGGAGGCCCAATTACAAGAGCTAAAGCCAAGAAAATAAAGGAAGTTATAAATGGACTAATTGAAGAGATATGAACTAAACAAACTCTAATTAGCTTGGAAAGTATTCAAGGTCTAACAAATCTGATCCAAGCTAAGTCCAGAAGCCCAATAAGTGTCCAAGTTATTCCAATATGTTCCAAGCATTCCAAGATTCGTGGGAGACATTCAAGAACATGTGTAAGTTTTCCCAACAAATTATGAATGATTTTTACCTTAATTAGCTCAATCAAATAATGATTTTGGTCAATCATTCAATTAGGGTGATTGCTTAATTAGGAACCTTAGTTAGCTCAATCAAATACTGATTCTGATGAAATTATTCAAATAGGATGATTTCTTACCTTAATTAGCTCTAAATCAGGTTTGGTTATCCTTAATTCATTGCGTTCTTCCTTCTATTCACTTTCATTTTGTTCCGCTTGTTTTTGTTTTGCTTTATTGTTTCCATTTTCTGTGAGCTTTCTCCTTTCATTCATTCAGTCTTTGTTCCTATTTTTCTCATTCAATTATTGAGTTATAATTTTTCTAGGTCTGATATATATACAAAATTTTAAAAAAAGTTATCCAATTGAAAAAAAAAGAAGAAAATTGAGGCTGGTTTCTAGGTCTGATATATATCTATATAAAAAATTTGAAAAAAGGGAGAGAAGTTATCCAATTGAAAAGAAAATAAGAATATTGAGACTAGTTGGTGAACCAATCCTTATAAAAGAGCTATACCTTTTTAATATGGATTTCTTAGTCAAAAATTAGTTGTTAATCATATTCTACTAGAAATCATATTTGCAATTTGTTTCTTTAAGCCCATTATTCTCCTTATCTTTGTGATTTAATTTCTTTGGTCCTATGCTTAATTTGTTTTCTTTTTTTCTTTTGCAATCATTTCTGTATGTTCTTGATCCTTTTAGTTTATTTTAGTTTCCTTCGTTACACTTTAATCCATTTTGAATTGCTACAAGTTTAATTGTCTTGATTTGGCTTATTTTGCTCTATAAAGAACTAAAAGAGGAATTCTAAGAGTAGTTAAAGGCAAGAGTTTGTGTAAGCACCATTATAGAGAAAAGCCAAATATAACGTATGTAAACACTAGAGTTAAGTGGCATTAATTGAGAGAAACACATAAAGGAGTGCTGAGAGGATATTTATAACATTCCTTTGTAGGTTTTCATTATGACTTCTATAGGTGTGAATGTAGACGAAGTACAAGTGAATTCATTCACAATAAAAGCCATGCAAAAGAAATTTGAGCAAATGTTCACTATGTTTGAAGAGATAAAAGATAGGATCGAGAAGAAAGAGGTTACTATAGCTAATTTGCAAATGGGACAACCGTAAAACCTACCTAACACAAAGGTTTGATAAGCATGCTACCAATGATGACTATGAGGGTGATGATGAAGATGATGAAGATCAAGCTCCAATAGCCACTTTGAACACAAATATGCATAAGAGGTGTTGAAATTTTATAGCTCAAGTGCTACGAATTCCATTTGATGCACCAACATATATTTGAAAGTGCTTGGGTTTCATGTAAGGAGATAACCCTTAGCTCAAGGGAGCTCAATGAAGCTCATGTAAGCTATAAGTGGCTTGACATAACTTTCCCTTAGTTCAAGGGTCTAAAGCTAGCTTAAGGTGAGCTCGTAGGAGCTCATTAAAACAAGTTAATAGCTAGAAAGCTAAGGATAAGCTCAATTGGACTCAATTGAGATCCTTAAGCTCGTAGGAGATCATTAAAACAAGTTAATAGCTAGAAAGCTAAGGATAAGCTCAATTGGACTCAATTGAGATTATCCTAGCCCATCTTTGGTTCTTGGGAATTGAAGCTAGCTATAAATTTGCTCACACTAGTTAAGCTAGAAGAGCTAATTAAGGAGCATCAATTGGAGTTGAAACCCAAAGCTTAATGGGTGAAATTGGTGGTGCTAGATGAAGGAATCTAGCGTGCTTGAGTGCACAATGCACACTAAGGTGTACTATGAGTTGTAGCACGCCATAATGCATCTTCTCATGCATACACTTAGAGTGCAAGTTCATTATCTCCATATGGATACATGAATTTGATCAAAAAATGATAAATTTTGCCAATAGGGAAGATTCATCATGTACCTTGCCTTAGAATGAACATACATGACACCCTTTCTCCAAGGTATGTGTACTTTGGATGAAAAGATGTGTTGATTCGGCCAATGGTTATGACCATTCGGCCAAAAAGGGTTCATATATAAGAATGAATGGTAATGAGTGTACCATCATGACTTTAAGTAAAGATACATGAATTTTTGCCTAAAGGATGTGTCCTTTGGCCAAGAGTCATGATGTTTCGCCAAGAGACATAACTTTTGAAAGAGTCATGACTCTTCAAAGGCATTTTGGTGGCCTATAAAAGGAAATTTCATAGTTCCTTTGAGTGAGTTTTTTCTTTGGCAGAATACTACACTCTTCTCCCCATCTTTAAGCTAAAAACACTCCCTTCTTTCAAGTCTTCATGTGTTAAAGCACTCTCCCATAAAATAGTTGTTAAGCTTATTAAGAGCATTGTAGGTGAACCATAAGGATTGATACTTTCACATGTTAGCAACTCTTTCATCCTTAGTGCGTTGTGACGAGATCAGTCTACTCTTTCCATTCTAACCACGACGAGTTAGCGAAGAAGGACAAGCCATAGTGGATCTCCTCAAGGAAGGCAAAACATCAAGCATACAAGGAGTTATTCCGCTGCGTTTCAAGTTAGTATATCATCCTACCCTTCTTAGTGACATGTGTAGGATCTTATATGTTTATGAAATCATGAGATTTATTGTTTGAGTTATGATCTAAAATTAACAGTGCTTCCATTACTAACTTCATTTGTTTGTTACGAGGTCCCTCCTTTTATTAGGGAATCATTGCAAGTTTATAATGTTGTAACTAGGTTCCCATTCATAGTGGACTGATGACCATAATGTGTGTTTGAGTTTGGATAATGTCATCCTCTAATTTGGTATGCTCCTCATGGTCACCCCATTTAAACATTCTCCCTATAGGCCTCTCCTATCTTTATTGTTGCTCTGAAGAGGGTTTCCATGGATATATCACTTTCACTCTTGACTCGTATAGCCTATCTCTTTCACTAAGTTTTAGGATAGGGTGAAGTTAGGCATGTCTTTCACCTTAGTATAATCCAAACATTTAATACCAATAATTGTGGCATCCAAGCATAAGTGCTTCCCTATGAAACTAACAAGTTTACTAAATTCTATGGTTGGGAAGTATTATAGGGAAATATGGTGTAAGTTAACCTATCACTATACATGTTCCTTACTTAGCTTACCTATATCTAGCTCGATCTCCATTTCTTCAAAAATATAGGCCTGTTATTTATATTCCAAGGAACCAAATTCAGAATCTTGTTTAATCCCTAAGTAGAGTCAAATTTGAAAACATAGCATCCTTGCTCACTGACAAAAACATATCCTCCAATTGCTCTTGTTTCTAGTTTTTGAATGCCTAGTGGTTTACAAATAGATAAGATGGGCAATTTTATGAAGAAGAAAGCCAATGCTATACACAACCTTGAAGCTCCTACTTATAATGTTTCATGAGGCCTATCCCCTTCTCTATAAGAAGAAAAGGGATAAAACTAAGCTCAAGGATAGGCGTAGATTCACCCATAAATTTTTCCAAATAACTATGTTAGGATATGATTGTTTAGCTTAACCAGGGGGCCAGGTGTTTGGGAATGGTTAGTTGAAAGCTCCTATAGAAGGAGACCTGAAATGAGGTTATCAAAGGCAAAAAAAGTTGTTTAGTGACCTTAAATTTTTGTTAGGGACGAAACTAGCAAAAGAGGATTGTGTAGGGGGCTTGAAAAAATTGAGGGAGGTGGCAAAGGTGCAAAAGAATTGAGGGTCAGTAGTCAGATAGGAGGGGTTGTTGATGGGGTTCCATACTAATAATTAAAAGAGGTAAGATCATGTCAAAAAGTGAAGCAGTGATGCCAATGAGGGAGGTAGGGAAGGTTAGATGAAGAGAGGAGAGAGGTGGCTTTAGGGTCTCCAAGTTCAAATTTTTATAGGGACTCAATCAGGGAGGATTTAGGAATGATGGAGCACAGTGGAGGAATCTTGGTTTAGCTTCTTACAATTTTCTTTCCATTCCCTAAAAATATCTCATTTCTTATCCTTAAATAATAACTAACAAATAACAAACAACCCTAACTTAGATTTAACTAAAACTAGAAGAAATTCTGATAGAAACCTAGCTAAGGACATGTAAAGGATTGTGCAATCTGGTTCAACATATTTTGATGATCCATTACACATTGGTGGAGTTACAATAACTTGGGCTAAAGCTAAAAGGATGAAGGAAGCACTTAATGGATTGATTGAGGATGTTTGGACTAATCAAGCATCAATAGAAGCTGATTTGGGCTTGGAGAGATCAATAAGCCCTATCATCTTAATTCACGCAATAAATAGGCCTAATTAGTTGTTTATTTGGCATAATTAGAAGACTATGTTATTTTGATGATTTTAGGAAATCTTTAATTGATTTGAGCTGCTAAAAATGCACTTTCTATATATTTGACTTTAGGAATCAATTTTGAAAATGCTTTTCTAAATCTTAAGGAATTCCTTATTTTTAGGAATAAATCATTGCTAAAAGATACAAGAATTCAGATGAGAATTTGTTTTACGTTTTTGCTGAGTTTATTCATTTTGTTGGTCTTCATTGAACTTAGAACTTATAAAGGTTATTCCTTCTGGCAATCATCTGACTTATCACTCTTAATCTCTTCTTTTCCTAGAGTGTGGCATTAATATCCTTCTTTATAACTTTTGATGGAAACCAAGATAAGGACATGCAAAGTCTGGTACAATCTAGTTCAACATATTTTGATGATCCATTACACATTGATGGAGGTCCAATAACTTAGGCTAAAGCTAAAAGAAAGAAGGAAGCTCTTAATGGACTGATTAAAGATGTTTGGGCTAAATAAGCAACAATAGAAGCCGATTTGGGCTTAGAGAGATCAATAAGCCCTATCACCTTAATTCACGCATTAAATGGGCCTAATTAGTTGTTTATTTGGCCAAATTAGAAGCCTATGTTATTTGATGATTTTGATGATTTTAGGAGATCTTAACTGAGGCTACCTAAAAGTCTACTTTCTATATTTGGCTTTAGGAATCAGTTTTGAAAAGACTTTCCTAAATCTTAGGGATTTCCTTGTTTTTAGGAGTAAATCATTGAAGCAAATTGATTAGGGTTTTTTTGGCCTATATCATCATCATCTTTGTATAAGAATTGAGATTAGAATTTGTTTTACATTTTTGGTAAGGTTATTCACTTTATTTGTTCTTCATTGAACATGGAACTTATCAAGGTTATTGATTGTGTTTTTCATATGACTTATCACTCTCATTCTCTTCTTTTCCTATAATGTGACGTCAATATCCTTCTTTATAACTTTCATTCGCGTTTTTTAAAACATTGGTCAAGGTTTTCCGAAAAACATAATTGATTTAGCTTTTCTAGAAATTCCTTTCAACAACTTGTTTGTGGGTTCCTAGATCTTGAGTTATAGGGTTCACATAAATTGGTATCAAAGATTGGGTTAGTCAAAATCAGTTTGGTGCATATTACTTACTTTGTTTAACAATTCTTATTATTTTTGTTGGTTTCTTCCATACACGTTTCTCGCAAATCTTGCAAATATTACTACTTTGTTCCATAAACATTTCTTGCAAATCTTGAAATTCTGATTGTTTTATTCCATACACGTTTCTTGCAAATCTTAAAAATCTGGTTGTTTTCTTCTATACACTTTTCTTGAAAATCTGGTTGTTTTCTTCCATACACTTTTCTTGAAAATCGTGGTTGTTTATTTCCATACATGTTTCTTACAAATCTTGCAAATCTGGTTGTCTTTTTATTGCAATCTTTACTCTTATGTCCTCAATTTTTTCCTTCTTACTTGTTTTTATAACCTTAGTTTTGATCTGTTAAAAAAAAGAAAACAAGACAAAAAAAGAAAAGAAAAGAAAAACAAAATAAAAGAAAAAGAAAAAAGAGGAAAAGAGTGGAGGCTCAGGATTTGCAAAAAAGGGCCGGTTTGAGTTAAGCAAAAGGAAAGTACTTTATCTACTTATTCCTATCTGAAATCTGAAATTATTATTATTATTATTATTATTCATCTTTGTTTCATCTCCTTTTCTTTGCTATCTTGTCCATTTTGATTGTTTAAGCTCTTACATTCGTCTAATTTTTTTTATTACTCAATCTGGTTAAGTTCTTTGGATAAGTGCGTTGCAAGGTAATTGCTTTTTTATCAGAGTTTCTTTAGTTCCTTAAGGAACTAATTTAAGTGAATTGAGTGGTAAAAGACAAGAGTGATTACATTCTAGTTAAAAGCCTTAAAAGAGTGAAACGCTCATAGATCCTATATCTATCTATATGAAGAAGAAATCATGTAACGAAGGGGATTCTTATTTGTACAAATGGTACTTCGAACATGGAACGAGCCTGGATGCCTACTCCACCCCGTAGGAGCTACGAGATCACCCCAAGGACGCCCTCGGCATCTAGGATTTCGTAAATATTCCATTCCAATTGCTATGATAACTGAAGAAGGAAGGACAAGAGAGACATTCAAACAATGAACTTTGTGTCAACACTTCGAGCACATGGAGATTTGGTGAAATCTTAGACAAGATGGAATGATAAGATGCTACCATTGCTACTTTGCAACGGAATCAAATTTGTTAAGTTCCAATTGTGCATAGACAAGAAAGGTGACAATACTATGTTGAACATAAGGAGGAGGATGATAGTGATGATTTTAATATGGAAGAGGCCAATAACATATTTGAGCAAAATAGAGGTGGTTGAAGGGGCCAAAGGATAGGTCAATATGATCAAACATGGGAAACATTAAAATGAAGATTCCATCATTTTGAGGCAAGAACAATCCTGATGTATACTTGGAATGGGAGAAGGAAGTGGAGTTGGTCTTTGATTGTCACAGCTACCCTGAAATGAAAAACGTAAAACTTGCTGCTATTAAGTTTACTAACTATGATATTGTTTAGTAGGATCAACTTGTTTTGACTAGGAGATGAAATAGTGAGAGGCCAATTCAAACTTGGGAGGAGATGAAGGCTATTATTCGTAGAAGATTCATTCCATCTCATTACTATAGAGACTTGTACCAACTACTACAAGGCCTAACCAAAGGATCTAAGATTGTGGAGGAGTACCACAAAGAGATGGAGATAGCCATAATTAAGGCTAATGTGGAGGAGGACTAAGAGGCAACCATGGCACGATTTTTGCATGGCTTAAATTGGGAAATTCAAAATTTGGTAGATTTGCAACATTATATGGGTTGGAGGATATGGTACATATGGCCATGACGATTGAGAGGCAACTCAAAGAACAACGATCAATACATTTCGGGCATAATCAAGTTCTTTCTCTTGGAAACAAAATTACGGTAAAGTATCGCTATCCCATTCCCAGGTTGGATGATATGCTTAATGGATTGTGTGGTTCTTGTATTTTCTCTAAGATTGATTTGAAGTATAGTTATCATCAAATTCGCAAGTGAGGGTGATGAACGAAAAACTACCTTTAGGACTAAGTATGGTTTATATGAGTGGCTAGTTATGCCTTTTGGGTTAACTAATTGCCCAGTACTTTCATGAGATTGATGAACCAAATCTTACATGCTTTCATTAGTAAGTTTGTTGTTGTGTAGTTTGATGATATTCTAATTTATCGCTAGAACTTAGATGAGCATCTTGAACATTTGCATAAAGTTCTAAGTGTTTTGCATGATGAGAAGTTATATGCAAACCTCAAGAAATGTTCTTTTTGCATTAACCAGATTGTGTTTCATGGATATATTGTTAGTGCTAAGGGAATAAAGGTTCGTGAAGAAAAGGTTAAGGCTATTCGTGAGTGGGCTACACCTAAATCTATAACTGAGGTGTGAAGCTTTCATGGGCTGGGTAGTTTTTGTAGGATGTTTGTTAAAGATTTTAGCACCAATACTACACCATTAACTGAACTTGTTAATATCCTTCTTTATAACTTTGGTTTGTGATTGTTTAAACATTGGTCAAGGATTTTCATGAAAACAAAATTGATTTAGCTTTTTCTGGAAATTCCTTTCAACTACTTGATCATGGGTTCCTAGATCTCAATTTACAAGGTTCCAATTAAATTCCACTTTATTAGGTGTAAAAAAATCTATTTATAAGAATTACTGCACAAAGTTGCACACATCTTTTTCAATCAAAAGCTCCAAGATTCCACTTATGTTCAATTGTTGCACACATTTTTTGTGTTAATCCTTTCATTTGGTTTAAACTTTTCATTAGCATCCTTAGATTGTTTCCTTTTATGTTATTTTTCTTATGTAATCATTTTCTGCCATAATTCTTCTTTCCTTATTTGTGCTTATGTTCCTCTTATCTTCTTTCCCTTTGTAATCATTTTTTTGCCTTAATTCTTCTTTCTTTATTCATGCTTTATTTTAATATATCTGCTTTCCTTCTACAATCATTTCTATCTTAATTTTACTTTCCTTATTCTTACTCAAGTCTCCTTTCTTTCTTTTTTTATTGGACATCTAATGTTATATAATTCACTGAGTTTTGGTTATCTCCTTGCTCAAATTTTCTTTCTATTTTCTATCTTACCTTTTTGGTAGACTTAAAATTTAAGGTAATTAAGTTTGAATTGCTGTATGTTTTCTTGTTGAGATCATTGATCGTGTTTTTCAGTTAAAGGTTTGTAAAAGAAATTTGAGTGATAAAAGGCAAGGGTAGAGAGTCTAGCACTAAGAAAATCCAAAATTGAGCAAAAACATGAGTGAACAACAATTAGAGTGTGAACACTTAATGAAGCGAGTGAGAACAACTCAATCTATTTTATTACCAATTCTTTCTTTATAGGTTTAATCATGAGTAGTGGAGAAAATGTTGACATAACCTTAAGATGTTCATAAAAGCCATCCAAGATCAATTCAATGACTCTTAATATGAGATTAGATAATTTGGAGACATCAAATAGATCAAATTATTACAAAATTCAACCACTTAATGTGGAAAAAGAGGAGGAAGCCAATTTTGAAGAAGTTGGTTTCATAAGGGGAAGAGGAGTTATCCAAAGATAAAATAATAATTTGGGTATTATTAAGATGAAGAATCCTTCTTTTTTGGAAAATAATGATTTGGAGTTGTACTTAGAGTGGGAAAGAAAAGTAGAACATGTGTTTGATTGTCATAAGAAGGTCAAATTTGCAACTGTTGAATTGATGGATTATGCTAGCTTTTGGTAGGATCAAATAGTGCTTACTAGGCATAGGAATAGAGGGAGAACCATTCGGTTATAGTAAGAGATGAGAACCATTCGATTGTAGGAAGAGATGAAATGGTAATGCGTAAACGGTTCGTACCTATCCATTGCTTTCGAGATTTGTGTAACAAGTTACAAAGTTTGACTCAAGATTCTAAGAGTGTAAAGGAATACAACAAGGAGATGGAGGTAGTCATGATTAGGGCTAATGTTAAAGAGGAAAAAGAAACTACTATAGCTAGATTAAAGGTTTGAATAGTGAGACTGTAGATGTAGTAGATTTGCAACATTATATAAAGATGGAGGATTTGTTTTGTTAGACCATTAAGGTGGAGAAGTAATTAAGGTATAAAGGAACATTCAAATCTAGTTAGATTTCTAACTCTTCATGGAGATCATACTAAAGGATAGCAAAGCTGCCTAAAAAATCAAAAGATGATGCAAAGGCCAAACATTCAATTTATTCTTTTAAAGGTAAAACAAAAACTAGATCCTCTTTTAAATCATTTCATTTTAAGTGTTTCAGGTGCTAAAGGATTGGGGATGTTGCCTCTCAATGTCCAAATGAAAGTACTATGGTTATTTTGGACAATGATGCAACAGAGAGTGTTCACTCAAGTGATGATGAAATGCTGCCACCCTATACTAATGTGGTTGTTGAAGGACAGTGAGTAGAGAATTGCTAATCACTAGGCAAACTCTTAACATTCAGCCTAAAGATGAAAGTGTTGAGGCCCAAGGTGAGCATATCTTTCATACTTGATGCAGTGTAAATAGCATGGTATGAAGCTTGATCATTGATAGTGGGAATTGCATTAACTGATGTTACTAGCATTTTACTGGTTGATAAACTAAAGTTCACAACTCTAAAGCAGTGAAATCGTACAATTGCATTGGTTGAATGAGTGTGGGGAAGTTTAAGGTGACAAAACAAGTTTTAACCGCCTTTAACATTAGGAGTTACAATGATAAGGTTCTATGTGATGTAGTAACAACACATGCCAGTTATCTTCTTTTGGGGCATCTATGGCAATTTGATACAAAATTTCAACTTCATAGGCATAAAAACAATGAATCCTTTTTCATAAATAATTGACATGTGATCTCAACACCTCTCAAACTATGGGAAGCATATGAGGATCAAATTAGGATAGCAAGAGAATAAAAATTGAGAGAAAAGCAAGTGAGTGCCCAATAAAAGAGAGAGAGTGATAAAAAAGAGGGAGAGCGAGAGAAATAGTGCAAAGAGCATAGCAATGAGAAATGAAAGAACAAAATCAAATTGTGAGACTGAAAATAGAGAGAAAAATATGAAGGTTAGTGCCTAAACTGGTAGTTGTCAGGTCAAGAGTGCTATGTTAGTCTGGCAATTGCTATTGGTTCTTACAAGGATGTTCACCTTTCAACTAACAATCTTAGTCATTCTTTGCTTGGTGCTATTGCATCTTTATTCTAGGAATTTGCTGATTCATTCCTTAAGGAGTTGCCACAAAGTTGACCGCCTTTAAGAGGCATTAAGCATCAAATTAACCTCATCTCAGGTTCAACAATCCCTAATAGACTAGATTATAGAGCTAATATGATAAAGACCAAGGAGATTCAAAAGAAAGTGGATGAGTTAGTGGGAAAGGGTTCTTGATGGAGAGTCTCAACCTATGTTCGGTTTTTATAATTCTAGTACCAAAGAAAGATGGAACATGGCAAATGTGTGTGCAATGTCAAGCTATAAACAAAATCATAGTAAGTTACAGACATCCCTTGCTTTTTTTCAAAGATTGATTTAAAAAGTGGCTATTATCAAATTAGCATGAAAGAGAAAGACGAATGGAAAAATGTTTTTAAAATAAAATATGGTTTATATGAGTAGTTGGTATTGTCTTTTGATTTGAATAATGCACTAATTACTTTCATGGGATTAATGAAACATGTTTTGTGACCTTTTATCAGAACGTTTGTTGCTTTCCATTTGATGATATTTTAGTGAATAGCAAGAATTTGGATGACCATGTCAAATATTTGCATTCTATGCTTTGTCCTTTAAGGAAATATAAGTTTTATGCTAATTTGACGATGTGCATATTTTGCATGGAATTTGTTAAATTTCTTGGTTTTATTATGAGTACACATGGAATTAGTGTAGATGAGGAAAAGATCCATGCAATTATAGAGTAGCCTAGACCTAAGAATGCAAATAAGGTATAAGATTTTCATGTTTTAGCAAGTTTTTATAGGAACCTGTCAAAAAAAATATTGTGCTTAGATGGATTGATGTGCTCATACATTAAAAGATAAGTTGACCAACAAACCTTTGCTTTTTTTACCTAACTTTGATAAGAGATTGAATGTCGTCACGCATCGAGAATTAGTATAGGATCAGTTTTGATGCAAGATTCCAAACCAATTGCTTACTTTAATGAGAAGCTTAATGGAGCAACATTGAATTACCCAACTTAAGGAATTATATGCATTAATAAGGACTATTCAAACATGGCAAGACCACTTATGAGTAAAGGAGTTCATTATTAATTCAGATCATTAGAGCTTGAAGTTTTTGAGATCCTAAGGTAAACTACATAAAAGACATGCCAACTGGCTAGAATTCATTAAAACATTTCCTTATGCAATCAAATACAAGCAAGAAAAGGAAAATGTTATGGTCGATGCATTGTCTAGAAGATATCCACTATTGAATTCTGTTGGGCCCCAAATTTTTTTATTATTTTAGTAAGCATGAATTGAATGAATTTTGTGATCTTGTTGGATAAATCATTTTTAAATTGGAGTTAAATTGTTATGTCAAGTTTAGGAGGATTTATTTCATGGATTGATGGAAATTTGAAGTATTAAATGGAAGAATTAAGATTAAGTTAGAGTATAGTATGGTGTAAATTAAATTGAA
>JAOTAY010020740.1:0-11904 GCA_025629805.1 Erythroxylum baracoense | reverse complement strand
AGTTGACACATAGCCCATACTCCGAACCAAGTGGGGTATAGTATGGTGAAAGGATGAATTGCACGGTAATTGTCTATGGAAAGGTTTATAAGTTGGATAATTAACTATCGAAGAGTTCGTGTGTTAATTCACTTATATTCCAACAATTTGACATCATGAAACCCTTCATACTTTGATTGAATTAAGAGTTAATTCAAGTGCCTAAAATAACCAGGAACCTAAGAGTTACACGTATAAAAGAGTGGATGGAAAACATAGTGTGTATTACCACTTTAAGCAAGCCACAATCGTGACTGCCAGGCCACGATCGTGGTCAACAAGGCCACGATCGTGACAGAGGACACGAATAGGTATATAAGTATATGAGCTTCTTCCACTTCTTACACACTTAAGTGAGAGAGAAAGGGCTTTAGAAGACTTCTAGAGAGAGTGAGAAGAGTTCCTGAGTTATCTTCATGCAATTTATGAAATTGTTGTATAAATCAACAAGTATGCAAGATAACCTTAATCTATCTCCCATTTGAACATCTACTTGAATTCATCAAGTTTGGTGTTCGAAAACCCTTACACATTATTTCATCTTCCTTCTTTCCGTGTTCTTGGGTGATTAAGGAAGGGTTTGATGTTTGCAACAACCCAAACAAATAGAAGAAACAAGAAAGGATAAGAAACAAAGATAAAAATGTTTTCATATTTCATGTTCTTAGATACGTATCATTGCATGCATGTATGATCTTGTGGTTTTCTGGTTGTCATGGTGTCGAAATCTTGATTTCGACACTTCTACTGTATACCCATGCTTGTGATGCATGCAACCATGGCTAACCCAGCAAAACCTAAATCAATTAACATAGGTTAACATAATCAATTTCTAAAGAGGGAAAGAAATAACAAAAATAGTGAAATACACTTAACTTGGGTATTCGGCATCGATATCACCTTCGAACTGGCGTCAAAATGCCTAGCCCTCCATGGGTCTCTCCCTATTGAGAGCTTTACCCCTCATCTTCATTACAATCAAGAGCTACCAAAAATAATTGCTTCAACCCCAAGAAATTGTCCCCGTCGAAGACCCTATAAACTCTCGCTAACGTTTTCTTTTTTGTCTTCTTTTTTTCATCCCTTCGTTACTGTTTTATTTTTATTCACAACCAACACATGTATAACACCCCTCAAACCCTTATTTCTCACGTCTCTTATATTCCTTGCTTCTGCGCTGCATATATTTTGCTTCTTTTCCAGTTGTGCATAGTCATTCCTTCCCAGCTGCTACCAACGTCGGCGTGTTATTTGCTGCCCAACGACTACGTTTCTCCTACCTAATGATAGCATCTTGCTCCTTGCTTCCCAATGTATGCGTATGGATTTTTCTTGGTTTGTGTGTCGTTTTACTTGGTTCTTGTTGTGCGTCTTCTTCATGCTTCTGCTCCTTTTATACATCGTTTTACTTCTTTTCCAATTACTGGCTTATGCACTACCGTATTAGTCATCTACTGCATGAAAAACACACACGTTACTTGCTTTCCACATGTTGCATGCTACATGATTTGGCTTCAATTGTTGTTGCCACATCCGTCCATCATCATTCCATTACTCATTTAAACTCACGTTAAAAATGCATGGCATGCACAGATTTGCTACTTCTCTATTTTTCTAGCTGCATGCCATGAGCAACTTTAATTCTTCTTTTTTATTTTTTCATTTTTCTTGTCTTCTCTTCCTCTAATTTTCTTCTTCTTACTCCATGAAGACAAGTGAATATTAATCTTCAAAAAATGGCCCAAATATCGTGCTTTCAACTCACTTTAACTTCTTTGCTTCTAAATTGTGCCTAAAATCACATATAAGTCAAAGTGAGTATCTTAAACAATTTCATGTCATTAATCGCTAAGTCTTACAGAATAATTTCATAATCAATTAAGCACTTATCAAATTTTCCTATATTTAGTTTCTGTCCGTCCTTGAACAAAACATCAAAATTAAGCTCATAGACCCAAAACATTTACTCAATTCCCATATTTCCCAAGACTACATAATCATAAATAAAGATGAATGACTTTCAAAAATCATAGTAAGATATCAACATTCCAAGATTTTACTCATGATTAATCAACCTTTAAAAACCAAGCATTCGAATGGTAGACTCAGAAAATGTTTTTAACTAAAATATATCCATAGATACGCTCAACACTATTTATGATCATGTCATTCCACAACTTTGTATATCATTTCATTTCTCTATCACTAAGGTTCATATGCAAAATCATGGATCAAAGGACTTTTCAAGGTTTTAATGTGAGCAAAGGTAAGGTGAGATGTATTTGGGTCAAATAGCAGGAAAGCCACTGAAGCTAGTGAAATATAGCTAGAAACACTCAATGTGACATCAAGTGCACAAGTTAACATTGATACAAAACTAGGTACCATCAGTTATGATGAATGCAACAACTATATTTCACAACTCAATTCAAGCTCTCATACCATAAATTACATGAACCATAACCGACTATAAGGAATCACTTATACAATTGATGATAATACATTGAAACCACAAAAAGTGAACCTTCCAAGCCAACATCTACCTCATATCCAACATACTCAAATAACTTATTCAATACAACTTTAGGAGGAAAGACTAATCATAAACAACTTTTCAACATATATGCACTTCCTCCTTGATACATTTATTTAAATGTTGTTTCTCTTTTTCTTTTTCTTTTTCTTTTTCTTTTTCTTTTTCTTTTTCTTCTTCTTCTTCTTTTTCTTTTTCTTTTTCTTCTTCTTTTTCTTCTTCTTCTTCTTCTTCTTCTTCTTCTTCTTCTTCTTCTTCTTCTTCTTCTTCTTTTTCTTTTTCTTTTTTCTTTTTTCTTTTCCTTTCTCTTTTTCTTTTGCTTTTTCTCTGCTTTTTTTATAAACATTAAAAGAAACTACATCAACATGGGAATTTCAATGATAAGACATAAAATAACATCCCAATATAATAACCAACTCATACATATATAAACCCCCACATTTATACTTTTGTACATCCCACAATCATCAACAATCATAAATGCTCCACTAGCTTTATGGCTTGGGTAGGACATTTAGTTAAGTTTGATAGCTTGTAATGTGGCAAAGGAAAGCTAATAAAGCTCAAAGGGGCTTATCAAAAGGAAAATCATATAATGGGTAGGCTATTTGGCTAATGTAGTTTGGAAAAATAAAGAATGCCTAATCATTTCCATGTTAATGCATGTGATAAAAATGTGGTCTCAAATAGAAATTCAAAGCAAAATATTAATGTACATGTCATAAAGGTCACACATTATCAAAAGACAATAAGACTGATATAGATGTGTCAATTTATTAAAGGTCAAAATCTCACTTGCTTTTTCTACCTTTAGTCACTATTCTAAAGATAATGCATATCGACTAATCACAAGAGTAAAAGTACATGCTAATGTTGCTATGAAATTCTCTAGTCAATTCACACTTTAATCATAACTATATAATCCTATAAGCAACAGAAAATGAGAAAATGTTTGTTTTTTTGTTTATTCTTTCTCTCGTTTTGATTGAAACTTAAAACAAACAAGAAGCACACCAACGTTAAAACACACATGCATATAAAAAGAAATGCAAAAATTTAAAGAAAAGAAATTTACTTCCTTTGGATTACCTCCGAAAAAGCACCTTTGTTTAGAGTCACTGGCTTGACTCTATACTCTCCTCACGTGACAAAATTATGATCTTCAGTTAGTAAAGTTTGAGCTACTTCCACATGAGGTAGTTCAGGATAGGGTCTCAGTTAATGATCATTCATATATAATATCTTCCCTATCTTCAAACATCCATCATTCATATATAATATCTTCCCTATCTTCAAACATCCAATCTCTACTGAGTCAATGCACTCTGGAAATATCTCAAATGTCTCTTCTTCTTTTTCTTCCTCATTTAATTCCTCCAACCTGCTATGTAAAATTGAATAGTTAGTCTCAAAAATAATAATGGACTCAGTATTCACCTCTGAGCTAAATGATATGTCTTTTCTGGTTTGAGCTCCTCCTCAACTTCTTCTTCTCACGCAATTCCTTGAGTATTGCTCTCAAAATTCTCAAGCTCCTCATCACTTTGTAAGGTTTTTGCACTAGCATCTATTGGGTACACCTCATGTTGATACGACTACTCCTTTTCACTTTACAGTTCCAAATGATTGATATCTCCCCATCAAGCAATGCATCTTATTGGAACCATTTCACATCCTGCTAAAATTGCAAAGTGTTAGTAGCGACATTATCAACTAATTCTTCCAAGGACGTACCTGAGTTTTGTTGGCTCTCCCAGTTATGGAAACTATACCAAAATTGCTTTCATCCTGTTGGATTTGCTAGATATCCTGTTGGGTCTACTGTATACTCTCCAGAAGCTGTTGCATACCCTATTGAAATTGTTGATTATTAGCATTACAGGTCTTGATATAGTTGTCCAGAGGTGTATCTGAGTTCTAATAAGGAACTTCTTATCTGTAAGGGAATTTTTGTGTGTCCTAAAGTAATTCTGTTGATTATCTCATCCATAATTAAAATTGATATAATCACTCCAAACATAATTATAAGGTTGGCAATATGAGTTGTGAAAGAAATTACTTCCGTCCAAGAATATAATTTTTTAAATTTTAAAAAATGAAACAAAACATGAAAAGATCAAGAAATAACTGAAAAGAAACTAATTACAAACAAATATGAGCAAAACACCAATTAAAATTAAGAACAAAAACTAAAGCACCATACTCCTCGATAACGGTGCCAAAATTGATAGTGCATTATAACGCTGGTCAAAATAAACTAGACTTACTACTGTAACAGTGACGAGTTTAGGTCAGTCCCACAGAGAGTGTGTACAAAGTTTATGAAATGAAATTAATCAGCGTTTAGGCTTGTTTTTTTTTAAATAAGAAACTAAAATAAAGCTAAACTAGCTAACAAAAGCAATGTAAAGAAAATATGTAAAAAATGATAAAAGTGGGGAATTCAGTAAGGACCCAGTTCTTTGGTTCAATCTCGGCCTACACCTTAATTAAATATATTTCAATGATTTTTCATTCTCAAAACTCTCGTAGCAACTATTAATTATGGGTTAATAATTAACCCAAGTTTTCCCTTAGTAGTGTTTAATCAAGATACGGTCATTAATTAAACCTAACCACCAATTAACCTAGGATACAATCTCTAGATTCAATTAGGCAGTAGCATTACGAATTAGGAAAACTGATTAATAAAGGCAATAACCATATACGATGCATAATTTAACTTAGTTTATGTTATCCCTAATGATTACGAATCATTAGTCACTATAAATGAATTTCAACGTCATGTAATCTAGATTATGTTATCCTTAATGATTAAGAATCATTAGTCGCTACAAATGAATTTCAACATAATAATTACGGATTACATTGAATATTCTAACAATGGGTTAAAAGAATCCAATGAGCGCATTCCAACCATCTTTTCATAATACACAATGGGTTCATACACAAATAATCGAATAATAACGAGAATACGATTATCCATACGCAAAACCCAAATCAATTAACATAAGATAGTATAATCAATTTCTAAAGAGAGAAAGAAACAACAAAAATAGTGAAATACACTTAACTTGAGTCGTCAGCATTGATGTCACCTTTAAACCAGCGTTGGGACATCTAGCCCTCCAAGGGTCTCTCCCAGTTGAGAGCTTTACGTCTCATCTTTGTTAAAAATCAAGAGCTACCAAAAATAATTGCTTCAGCCCCAAGAAATTGTCCTAGTCAAAAACCCCCTGTAAACTCTCGCTAGCACCTTCCTTTTTTGTCTTCTTTTTTTAGCCCTCCGCTACTGTTTTATTTTTGTTTAAAACCAATGCATCTATAACACCCCCCTAAAACCTTTGTTTCTCACATCTCTTATATTCCTTGCTTATATGCTTCGTTTTGTTGTGCTCCTTTTCCAGCTATGCGTCGTCATTCCATCCAGCTTCTACCAACATCGACATGTTATTTGCTGCCAACGACAGTGTCTTCCTCCTTACTTCCTAGCGTCTGTGCGCTGCATTTTGTCTTAGCTTGTGCATCGTTTTACTTGCTTCTTATTGTGAGTCTTCTTTATGCTTCTGCTCCTTTACACATCGTTTTGCTTCTCTTTCAGCTGCTGGCTTATGTACTGCTATATTGGTTATCTATTGCATAAAACACACAAACGTTACTTGCTTTTTACATGTTGCATGCTATGTGATTTGGCTTCAATTGTTACTGCCACAGTCGTCCATCATCCTGCCATTACGTTAAAACATGCGTGGCATGCACATATTTTCTACTTCTCTATTTTTCCAGCTACATGCCATGAACAACTTTAATTCTTGTTTTTTGTGTTTTCATTTTCTTCTTCTTAAGTGAATATTAATCTTTGAAAATGGCCTAAATATCGTGCTTTTGACTCACTTTAACTTCTTTACTTCTGAATTGTGCCTAAAATTAGATATAATACAAAGTGAGTATCTTGAGCAATTTCATGTCATTAATTGCTAAGTGTTAAGGAATAATTTCATAATCAATTAAACACTTATCAATTAACTTAAGGATAGGGGATGTATGTTTTAAGAAGCAATATGATTGTAACTTCAAAATCTCTATTAGTCTAAGAAAGGTTAACCATTGAATAAAGATAAATTTAGACACAAAAAGGTTCTAAAGGGATTCTACATCTAGGTTTTACTTATCATTCAGTTGTTACATTCTTGTTCATTATTTTGATTTGTTATATTATATTAGTAACTTTAATATTGTTTTATCTTTTATTTTAATTCAATCATTAGTTTATTAGATTAGATAATAGAAAAAGAGTCAATATTATTATTTGCAGTATTTATAAGATCGAACTTATATTCAATTGGACAGCTAGCCTAATCAAAATCACAATAGGCATATAAAATTAGGTCACTATTTGCACATGGTAAAATCCACTATCTAAGGTTACTCTTAAGATAATGTGCCATTATATGTATACGTCTTAGGTGTCCCTTCTGATGTGTTTATGTAAATTAAGACAACATATACACTGAATTGGAAATCTCAAGATGAGTATTCATCAAGTAATTCCAACTAGTTATTAATTAGTTGAAGTATTATCTATCTATTAATGCTCTACCAATGCTAATTTATACCCATTTCCATTATAGACTCAACAAGTTCCCCCCTCCCCTAAGGAAACCAATCTCTGACATTATGTACAAAGCATATTTCTATTAACATAAAAAGTAATGCCTATTATAATCTTACTACCTAAATACCTTTAAAAATTTTTGAATACCCCTAAGTCTTTGATATAGAGGAATATGTTTAGATAAATTTAAATTCTAAACATGTCATCAAATCATTACTTGTTAGTATAATTTTATCCATTTATTAACAATCCCAAGAAGACTTTAATAAACTATATTGACTCCATTTTTATTTAAACCTATGGACAACATCATATGCCAAATCATTATATAGAAAGGAAATGTTCATATAAATTGGTATAGCTCCATCCTTTTAACACTACTACAACTAAGAAAAGAGATATAAATACTAGTTTTCTAACAAGTTTGAAGGTCTCATATAAATCTAAGCCTTCAAACTGAGAGAACCCCTTTGTCATAGGTCTAGCCTTAGAGCACTTTACTATTCCATCCATTGTATTTCATAATGTAGATTTATTTATAATTAATGATTCTCTTCCTAGGTGGAAGAGTCTCCACTATCCAGGTCTTTTTAGCTTCTAAAGTTATAATTTCATTTAAAATGTTATTGCCACTGAAATAGCTTCCATCAACTCCCTCAGCTCCAGGCCAAAGGACACCTCCTTCATCGGCATCGTTTATACCTAATACCTCTGTCGATATAGGGGTGGTGGATGGTGTAGCAATAGGTACAGAATGTGATGCCTCATCTGCAAGTGTAGTAGCTGGAGGTACAGTATCTAATTCTATTACAGCTGTAGAATCAGATGCATCACCTAGAAAGTAACTAGCTCCAAAACATGGTCTAAACCTTGGTCGCATCGTATACTAATTTCTCTTTGGTGGCATATTTTAACCTGAAATTCATATTTTATTGAATTTTCCATAAATATAACAATTTCAATTCAATATATAACAATAATTGAATTATTGAATATAATATTTTATTACAAACATAAATTAATCGCTATTTGCACTTAATTGTAAATTAAAATCATCATCATCTTCTTTTTCTGAAGAATTAAAATGAAACTCAGGCTCCTCTTCAGATCTCTCACCCTTCTCATCCTCTCCAGATGAAATTTCAACATATTCGTTATTTGGATCGTTCAAAGGTTTATTCTCGTCATATGTAACAGATGCATTTATTTCATAAAAATCTTCCTGAAATGCTTCACTTTTAATTCTCTGCTCTTCTTTTCCATGTGATTCAAAAATACCTCTAGGTTTAACTTTGGAAATGGACAACTAATCTGACTTATCTCGTCGTAAGTTGAAAAAAGGGACATAATACACTGGATCGCTTGCATCGCCAACACGAAAGGTTCAAATTGCCTAAATCTTCTTCACTGATTAATTTCAACTAGATTGCATTGGCTATGCACTTTTGTACCAACATTAGGAGTTATATTAAACCAGTCACGCTTAAATTTCACACTTCGTTTTATTGGCAATGCAAGATACTCAATTTTAAATATCTCATTAATTTTACCATAGTAATCCATCAATTCTTCTTGTATGCAAACACCACTATTTACTGTTATCATGCTATGACCATAAAATTTATTTATGATATTTGCATCCATTAACAAAATACGTCGGATACGATTTAATAGTTTGCAAAGGTCCTTTTGCAAGATCACATATGAACTTGTAATTTATTGGATTTTCTAAGGCCTACACAAAAGAAATTATCATATTAAATAGTATAATGTCATTTGAACACTTTAATCTTATAATTCAATCATTGCAATAATTGTAAGTGCAAACTTACATATTTCTCGAACCATCGAGAAAAGTGCCTTCTAACTTCTTTATTGATATCATCCTGTGTTTTATTGGGCATTAGCTCGCATAACCATTCCTCGTATAATCTAAAAACATTATTATATATTTTAGTTATAAATAACAGTAAATTTTAAAATCCAAATAATCAATTTCAAAATCAACTTTAACTTACTGCATGAAAGGTTGAACCTCTTGACGGTTCAATAAAGTGTGACCATAAACAGCCTTTATTTTTTCCTTTGTTAACATTCTTCTTGTTGAACGTCCATATGTTTGTCTAGGATATATAAAAATGGATAAGTTACCATCAGCATCACCTATTCCTCCCCCATCGTTGTTACGAAGAACTTTTCTTTCTTTTATGTGCACATACAACTCAAAATAATGTGAACTAAATGTACTTGCTTTCTCCACTAAATAAGCATTACATATCAAACTTTCAACTCTAGCCTTGTTTTTGACATTTTTCTTCAAGTGATGCAAATACATGCATTAGCAAATAGGGATATTACAATTCTGTTATCAAAACATCTTACTACTTCAATTTAAATATTTACTATAATTACCTCTCAAACAGATACATCCACTGATATTGAACTGGACTAGCATGTTTGGCCTAGTGTGCTAAATTCATAGGTAAATGCTCCATACAATCAAAGAAGCTTGGAGGAAAATTTCCTTCTAATTTGTATAAAATTACTGAAATTTTCCTTTCTAGTTTTTCCATTTCAACCAACCTTATTTTGGATGATGTTAAGCTTTTGAAAAAGAACTTAATTTTGTTATAACTTTCCTTATTTGGTAGCAGCTCTAGAAATGCAGTTAGAATTAGCCTTTGCATAAACACATGACAATCATGACTTTTCATCCCAAGTAATTTATACTTCCTCATGTCCACATATCTTGCCAAGTTTGAAACATAATCATCGAGAAACTTTATACTTTTCAACCATTCATACAAAATTTCCTTTTGTTTTGTCCAAAGTGTAACATGCTTTTGGATATTTACCGGTGTGAAAATATTTATCCAACTCATTCCTTCTATAAAAAAGTTTCAAATCAGCTCATAATTTTGTATTGTCTTTTGTCCTCCCTTTAATTTTCATTATGGTATTGAACAAATTGTCAAAAATATTTTTTTCAATATACATCACATCTAGATTATGACGTATCAAATTAGTTTTCCAATATGCAAAATCTCAAAAGATACTTTGTTTTCTCCAACCAAAGTTTTACTAATGCTTGTATTAACTTCATCAGCTTCAAATTCTGTAACTTTTAGCAACCTTAATTCATCAATCTCCTGCAATATCTCTTCACCAGCTTTGTGAGAGGGAGGAGGTGTTTTTACCATCCTATTCTTGATGAACTTTTGCATATTGTGTTTAAATGGATGATCTGGAGGAAGAAATTTCCTATGGTTGTGAAACCAACATGTTTGTCCCTATTTGGAAAACAAAACGCATTAAAATTATTGTCACAATAAGTACAAGCCAATTTTTCTGTTGTGCTCCATCCAGACAACATAGCATATGTCAAAAATTCACTAATAGTCCACATCAAAGCTACTCTCAACACAAAATTTTGTTTCAGAGTCACATCATATGTCTTCACACCATATTCCCAAAGATGTTACAATTCATATATCAATGGTTATAAGACTACATCAATTTTATGTTTTGGATTTGTAAGCCTGGCATAATCACTGTCAAGAACATATATACCTCATTCATACACATCCACGAAGGCAAATTATAAGGAGTAATTATGATTGTCCATAATAAATATTGTTGGTCAGATTGAACAAAAGATTAAAGTATATTCGTTGACAATCTCAACCCAACATTTCGACTTTTAGCTGCAAACTCATAATGGGTGTTATTGAAATTTTTCCATGCCAGTGCATCTGATGGATGACTCATTATTTCATCTTCCTATTCGTGTTCACTATGCCATCTCATGTGAGATGTAATATCAGAAGCATATAGTCTTTGAAGTCTCGAAGTTAGTTGGAAATAATACATCTACTTCTAAGGTACTAATTTCTGTTTAATATAATGCTTTCTAGGCTTGAACCTAGATTGACCACAAAATTTTCACTCTTGTAATTCCACATCATCTTTCCAATACAACATACATCTCAATTTGCAATAATCAATTTTTTCAACAAGTAAATTAAGACCCCCTAATAAGTTTCTTCATATTGTAAAAAACATCAACCATTATATAATCGGGAGGCCATGATTCATTATACCATCTAAGAATGTTATCAAAATTATGATCAGAAATACACCCTTCAAACTTTATGTTCAATATTCAAGCAATTGATGACAATTGAGTCATTGTATCAAAATTTGGCCATAATTCTTGGATAGATGAGTGTAGTAAGTTAAAAAAATTGCTTTGCATATGGGTTTAGTTCTCCTTTAAGATTTTCTATATTTTCCTTAAAGTTATAACCGGCTGCATCATAAACCATTTGCATGTAAAGATTTTCAGTTGAACCCTTATTATTTTTTCTAAATCCAATCCCCCATTCTAACTCATCCACATTTACTGACGAGTTTACTTCGTCACCTTTAAGGTGCTACAAATCAATGGCTCCTCATGTCGTGTCCACTCAAAATAATTTGGCAAACCTTTTTCTCAGAAAATGGCCATTCACTTCATCAATATGAAGGAAACGAATATGTTTGCACTTTTTATATGGACATTTGATCTTTGGGTCATCCATATATGCAAGTTGAGAGCATGCATAATGAATAAAACCTTAAATTCCCTCAACAAACTCAGGATTAATTGTAACATCCCGTTTCCAGAGAACGGGTCGGACCAGAGAAACGGGTCCAGGTGTGGTAAATTACCACACCT
>JAOTAY010020739.1:0-11906 GCA_025629805.1 Erythroxylum baracoense | reverse complement strand
AAGTGATATGTGATGCTTTATGCAAAAATGCAAAGATGTGAATTATATGTCTACATGTTTGATGTGTTGCATGAATTGAGTGAACCGTCGATGATGGTTACCTCATCTGAGTTTGCAAAACTCACCTAAAATTGCACGTTGACATTTCAGGACCGAGGGAGGACTTTTGCTACTCAGAGACCATACAAAAAACATAATTCTCATACTTTTGTGAAGAAAATGGCTCACAGATCAGTCAGCTAAGATTGGAAGATTAAATAGATCTTTTTGTGTAATTTCTCTTTTATGTAGCTTATTTTGTACTAGGTTATGACGATGTACATATACGGTTATTCGAAAGCTACGTTACATTACATTCGGATTTATGAAATGAAAAGAGGAAAATTTTGGTTTTAAATAGCCCATTGGCTAACCTTCGGTGCGTAACACAGCCAGTTGGCACAGTCATTGGGTACCTCCAGTGGGCAAAACAGTCCGTTGGGCACCTTCAGGGGAAAAAACAGCCTATTGGCACACCTATGGTAGGCAAAACAACCCGTTAATGAACATGTAGTGGGAAAAATAGCCCATTAGCACGGCTGCTAGGCATCTTTGGTTGGAAAAACACTCTGTTGGACACCTTCGGTGGAAACACAACCTTTTTCCCACCTTGGTGGGAATCACAGCCCATTGGCACAGTTGCTAAGCATCTTTTATGGGAAAAATAACCCATTGGGAACCTTCGGTAGGAGACATAGCTCATTAGCACACTTGTGGTGGACAGAACTATCGTTGGCACAGTTTCTAGGCACCTTTTGTAGGAAAACAGCTTGTTGGGCACCTTTGACAGGCAAAATAGCTCGTTGGCAGAACTTCAATGGGAAAAACAACCCGTTGGCACTTTCGATGGGTAACACAACTTGTTGGCACATCTTCGTTGGGCAAAACAACCCGTTGGCACTGTAGCTAAGCACCTTTGATGGAAAAAATAGCCCGTTGTCACATTCGCCAAGTACCTTTGATGGAATGGCCCCTAGCCAACTTCGTTGGGCAAAACAACCCATTAGCACAATTGTTAAACATCTTCGATGGGCAAAATAGCCTATTGGTTTAGTCGTTAAGCACCTTTGGTGGGCAAAAGAGCCCATTCGCTAGGCAATTTCAGTAGGTAGAAAAGCCCATTGGTAGGATCACTAGGCACCTTTGGTGGGCAAAACAACCCATTGGGCATCTTTGATGGGAAAAACATCCCGTTAGTACACATTCGGTGGGAATAAGGGCCTGTTGACATGATCTCTAGGCACCTTCGGTGCTCAAAATAGTCCATGCAAAAGGTCGATAGGCACCTTCATAAGGAAAAACAACCTATTGGCACACCTTAAGTTGGCAACATAACCCGTTGACACGATGGCCAGGTACTATCGGTGGGTAAATCAGTCCATTGGGCACCTTCGGTGGAAAAAATAGCCCATTGGCAAGGTCACTAGGCACCTTCAGTGGGCAAAACAATCCATTGGCACAGTCGCTAGGCATCTTTGTTGAGAAAAAAAAGCCCGTTGACACTGCCGCTAGGCACCTTCGATAGGAAAAGTAGCTTGTTGGCACTGCCGCTAGGCACCTTCAATAGGAAAAATAACCCATTGGCCTGATCTCTATGCACCTTCAGTGGGAAAAACAACCTGTTGGCATAGTCGCTAAATACCTTAAGTGGGCAAAGTAGCATGTTGGCACGGTTGCCAAGAACCTTCAGTGGGAAAAACAACACGTTGGCACACCTTCAGTGGGAAAAATAGCATGTTGGCATAATCGTTAGGCACCTTTGGTGGGCAAAATAGCTTGTTGGCACTTCGCTAGGCACCTTTGGTGGGAAAACAACCCGTTGACACACCTTTGGTAGGCAAAATAACCCATTGGCATGATTGCTTGGCACCTTTGGTGGGAAAAATAGCCTGTTGACACCTTTCCTATGCTCCTTCTGTGGGAAAAATAGCCCGTTGACACACCTTTTTTGGGCAAAACAACACGTTGGCACGGTTGCTAGCCACCTTTGATGGGCAAAACAACACGTTGGCACTGTCTCTAGGCACCTTCGGTAGAAAAAACTACCTATTGGGAACCTTCATTGGGAAACACAGCCTATTGGCACACCTTTGATGGGTAAAACAAAGCGTTGGCATGGTCGATAGTCACCTTTGTTGGGCAAAACAGCCCGTTGTTAAGGTGGCACCTTTGGTGGAAAAAACAATCCATTGGGCACTTTTGGTAGGAAAAACAACCTGTTGGCATACCTTCAACGGACAAAACAACTAGTTGGCACACCTTTGGTGAGCAACACAACCCGTTTGTACAGTCACTAGGTGCCATTGGTGCAAAAAATAGCTCGTTGGCATACCTTCAGTGGATAAGCCAGCCCATTGACAGTATCGCTAGGCACCTTCGGTGGGCAAAACAGCCTGCTGGCATGGTCTTTAGGCACCATTTTTTTGAGTAAAATAGGATGTTGATAACGTAGCTTGGCACCTTCGGTCGAAAAATAGGCCTTTGGCACACCTTCGGTAAGAAAAACAACACATTGACACGATTGCGAGGCACCTTCAGTAGGCAAAATAGCCCTTTGGCTTGGTCACTAGGCACCTTCAGTGGGAAAAACAGCTAGTTGGCACACATTCGATGGGCAAAACAACTAATTGCTTGCAACCTTCGATGGGTAAAACAGCCGGTTGGTATGGTTTTTAGGCACCTTCGGTGGCAAGAATAGTCTGTTGGGCACCTTCGGTGGGAAACACAGCCTAATGGCACACCTTTTTTGGGTAAAGCAGCACGTTGGCACAGTTGCTAGCCACCTTTGATTGGCAAAACAGCACATTGAAACGATCTCTAGGCACCTTCGGTAGGAAAAACTACCCATTAGGCACCTTCGATGGGAAACACAGCCCGTTGGAACACCTTTGGTGGGCAAAACAACACGTTGGCATGGTCTCTAGCCATCTTTGATGGGAAAAACAGCCCATTGGCATGGTTGCAAGGCACCTTCGGTGGGAAAAACAACCCATTAGGCATTTTTGATGGGAAACACAAGCCACTGGCACACCTTCGGTGGGCAAAATAGCATATTAACATGGACGCTAGCCTATTGGCACATTCGCTAGACACCTTCGGTCGAAAAAACAACCCCTTGGCACACCTTTAATGGGAAAAAGAGCACGTTAGAAAACCTTCGGTGGGAAAAATAACATGTTGGCATAGTTGTTAGGCACCTTTGGTGGGCAAAACAACCCGTTGGTATGATGACCAGGCACCTTCAGTTGACAAATTAGTCTGTTAGGCACCTTCGGATGGAAAAATAGCCCATTGGCAAGGTCACTAGGCATCTTCAGTGGGCGAAACAAACTGTTGGCGTAGTTGCTAGGCATCTTCATTGGGAGAAAAGCCCGTTGGCACTGTCACTAAGCACCTTCAATGGGAAAAACAACCTATTAGCATAATTGCTATGCACCTTTGGTGAGAAAAACAACCTATTGACACGGTCATTAAACACCTTAGGTGGGCAAAGCAGCACATTGGCACGGTTGCTAAGCACCTTCAATGGGAAAGACAGAACATTGGCACACCTTCAGTGGGAAAAAAACAACATGTTGGCACAATCGCTAGGCAAAACAACTAGTTGGCATTTTTGCTAGGCACTTTTTATGGGAAAACAACCCGTTTGCATACCTTTGGTGGGCAAAATAACACGTTGGCACGATCGCTAGGCACCTTCGGTCGAGAAAACAACCCATTGGCACCTTTGCTAGGCTCCTTTTATGGGAAAAATAGTCCGTTGGCAAACCTTTATTAGTCTAAACACCACATTGGCACGATTACTAGCCACCTTTGTTGGGCAAAACAACCTGTTGGTATGGTTGATAGGCACCTTTGGTGGGAAAATAGCCCTTTGGACATCTTCGGTGGAAAGCACAGCCCATTGGTACACATTTTATAGGCAAAACAGCACATTGGCATAGTAGCTACCCACCTTTTAATGGTAAAACAGCATGTTGGCATAATCTCTAGGCACATTCGGTAGCAAGAACTACCCGTCGGGCACCTTCAGTGGGAAACACAACCCATTGGCACACTTTTGGTGGGCAAAACAGAACGTTGGCATGGTCGCTAGCCACCTTCATTGGGCAAAACATCCCATTGGCAAGATGGCACCTTCGATGGGAAAAACAGTCCGTTGGACACTTTTGGTGAGAAAAACAACCTATTGGCACACCTTCAACAGACAAAACAGCCAATTGGCACACCTTCGACGGGCAACATAGCCCATTTGCAGTCACTAGGCACCATCGGTGCAAAATATAGCCCCTTGGCATATCTTTAGTGGATAAACCAGCCTATTGGTAGCATCGTAAGGTACTTACGGTGGGTAAAATAGCTTATTGGCACAGTCTCTAGGCACTATTTTGTCGAGCAAAATAGGCTATTGGCGAGGTCACTAGTCACCATTGGTAAGAAAAACAGCCCGTTGGCACACCTTACGTGGGAAAAACATCACGTTGGCACGATTGTTAGGCACCTTCGGTAGGTAAAATAGCCCTTTGGTGTGGTTGCTAGGCTCCTTCAGTGGGAAAAACAGCTTGTTGGGTCACATTTGGTGGGCAAAGCAACTGGTTCGCACGGTCGTTAGGCACCTTCGGTGGGCAAAATGGTCCGTTGGCACGATCATTAGGCACCTATCGTGGGCAAAATAGCCGTTGGCACCTTCGTTAGGCTCCTTCTGTAGGAAAAATAACCCGTTGGCAAACCTTTCGTGGGTAACACAGCTCGTTGGCACAATCTATAAGTACCTTCAGTGGGCAAAATAGTCCATTGGGCACCTTTAGGGAAAAAATAGCCTGTTGGCACACCTATGGTAGGCAAAACAGCCCGTTGGCACACATGTGGTGGGCAAAACATCCTGTTGGTAGGACTACTAGGAAACTTCAGTGGGAAAAACACCTCATTGGGCACCTTCGTTGCAAACACAACCCTTTGGCACACCTTCGGTGGGAAACATAGCCTGTTAGCATAGTTGCTAAGCATCTTTGGTTAGAAAAATAACCCATTGCGCACCTTCAGTGGGAAACACAGCTCGTTGGCACACTTGCGATGGACAAAACTGCTCGTTGGTACGGTTGCTAGGCACCTTTTGAGGGAAAACAGACTGTTGCGCACCTTTGATGGGAAAATAGCCCTTTGGCAGAACTTCGATGAGAAAAACATCTTGTTGGCACCTTTAATGGGTAAAACAGCCCATTGGAACACCTTTGTTGGGCAAAATAGCCTGTTGGCACGATAGCTAAGCATCTTCGGTGGAAAAAACAGCCCGTTGTCACGTTTGCTAGGCACCTTCGATGAAATGGTACTTAGCCACCTTCGTCGGGCAAAACAGCCCATTGACACGGTTGCTAGACATCTTCGATCAACAAAATAGCCCGTTGGCATGGTCATTAGTTACCTTTGGCACACCTTCAATGGGATACACAACCAGTTGGCACGATCGCTAGGCACCATTGTGGGGCAAAATTGTCTGTTGGTCCCTTCGGTGAGAGAAATAGCCTATTTTCACACCTTTTGTAGGTAAAACAACTCATTGGCACACCTTCAGTGGGCAAAATAGCTCGTGGACATGGTTGCTAGGCACTTTTGGTGGGAAAAATTGCTTGTTGGGCACCTTGGATGGGAATAACAACCCATTAGTACACCTTTGGTGGGCAAAACAGCTTATTGGCAAGGTCATTAGGCACCTTTGGTAGGAAAAACAACCTGTTGGCCACCTTCGGTGGGAAGCACAGTCAGTTAGCTTATCTTTGGTGGGCAAAATAACACGGTGGCACAGTTGCTAGGCACCTTCGTTGGGCTAGAAAACCCATTAGCACATTCACTAGGCACCACCGGTGGGAAACACAGCCCATAGGCACACCTTTAGTGGGCAAAATAGCCCGTTGGCACGTCGCTAGGCAGCGTAGGCAGGAAGAATGACCCGTTGGGCACCTTTCGTGGGAAACACAACCAGTTGACTCATCTTTGGTGGGTAAAACAACACATTGGCACATCAGTAGACACCATTATGTGGCAAAACATTCCATTGGTCCCCTTTGGTGGAAAAAATAGCCTATTGTCACACCTTTTGTAGGTAATGCAACTCGTTGGCACACCTTTGGTAGGTAAAACAGCTCATTGGCATGGTCACTAGGCACCATTGGTGGCAAAAACAGCCCGTTGGCACCCCTTTGGTGGGCAAAACAACACGTTAGCATAGTCTTTGGGCTCCTTCGGTGGGAAAAACAACCCATTGGCACACCTTCAGTCAGTTACACAGCCCGTTGGCATAGTCGCTCGGCACCATTGGGATGAAACAGTTTGTTGGTCCCATTCAGTGCAAAAATAGCCTATTGTTGCACTTTTTGTAGGCGAAACACTTGTTGGCACACCTTCGGTAGGCAAAACAGCCCGTTGGCAGGGCTACTAAGCACCTTTAGTGAAAAAACAAGATGTTGGGCATTTTCGGTGGGGAACACAGCTCGTTGGAACACCTTTGATGGCAAAATAGCCTGTTGGCATGGTTGATAGGTACCTTAGGTGGGAAAAGCAGCTCGTTGAGCACCTTCGGTAGGAAACAAAGTTTGCTGACCCACCTTTGGTAGGTGACATAATGCATTGGCACAGTTGCTAGGCACCTTCGGTGGAAAAAATAGCCCATTGCAACACGTTTGAGGGTAATAGAGCCTATTTGTAAGGTCACTAGGCACATTTAATGGGCAAAATAGTCCGTTGGACAACTTCGGTGGGAAAAATAACCCGTTGGTACACCTTCGATAGGCAAAGCAGCTCTTTGGCGTACATTTGGTAAGGAAAAATAGCCCGTTGGCACGATTGCTAGGCACCTTCGGTGGAAAAAAGCCCATTGGGCACCTTCGGTGGAAAACCCGACTTGTTGGAACATCTTTGGTGCATAAAATAGCAGTTTGGAACAGTCGCTAGGCACCTTCGTTGGGCAGAACAACCCTTTGGTATGTTCACTAGGCACCTTTAGTGGGAAACATATCCCGTTTGCACACCTTTAGTAGGCAAAACAGCCTGTTGACATGGTCGTTAGGCAACTTTAGTGGGAAAAACATCCCAATGGGCACCTTCAGTGGGAAACACAGCCCGTTGGCACATCTTTGGTGGGCAAAACAGCAAGTTGGCATAGTCACAATGCACCTTCGTTGGGCAAAACATCCAGTTGGCACGTTTACTAGGCAACTTTAGTGGTAAACACAACCAGTTGGCACACCTTCGATGGGCAAAATAGCTCGTTGGAACAGTCACTAGGCACCTTCATTGGGAAAATGACCCGTTGGCAGCTTCAGTAGGTAACACAGCCCGTTAGCACATAATTGGTGGGCAAAATAGCACGTTGGCATGGTTGCTACCTACCTTTGGTTGGAAAAACTACCCATTGGTACAATTGTTAGGCTCCTTCGGTGCGAAACAAGACCCATTGGCACACCTTCGGTGGGCAAAACAACACATTGACACAGTCGCTAGGCACCTTCAGTAGGAAAAATAGTCCGTTGGGCACCTTCGATGGGAAAAGCATCATAGTTGCACACCTTCGATATGCAAAGCAGCCCTTTCCACATCCTCACTGGGCAAAACAATTCGGATGCATGGGTGGGAAACACAACTCATTAGCACACCTTTCAGTAGGCAAAAAAGCACATTGGGCACCTTTGTTGGGAAACACAGCTCGTTGGTTTTTGATTGGAAAAACAACATGTTAGCCTGGTCACTAGGCACCTTTGGTGGGCAAAACAGTCCGTTTGGCACCTTCGGTTGGATAAAAATCCTATTGGTGCACCTTCGGTAAGAAAAGTGGCCAATTGGCACACCTTCTGTGGGCATAACAGCCTATTGGTCCAGCTGTAAGGCACCTTCGAGGGGTAAAATAGCCCAGTGGGCTTCTTTAGTGGGAAACCCAACTTGTTGGCAAACCTTTGGTGGGAAAAACAACACATTGGCATGGTAGTTAGGTACCTTTGGTGGGAAAAAATCCCCTTTGAGGACCTTCGATGGGAAACATAGCCAGTTGGTGTACCTTTGTTGGGCAAAATAGCACGTTGGCACAGTCGCTAGCCCCATTCGTTGGGCAAAACAGCCGGCTGGTATGGTTGATAGGCACCTTCGGTAGGAAAAACAGTCTGTTAGACACCCTCGGTAGGAAACACAGCCTGTTGAGACACCTTTGGTGGGTAAAATATCACATTGGCACGGTCGCTAGCCACCTTCGATGGGATAAACAACTCATTGGCATGGTCGCTAGGCATCTTCAGTAGGAAAAACTACCCGCTGGGCATCTTCGGTAGGAAACACAACCCGTTGGCACACCTTTGGTGGGTAAAACAACACATTACGATGGTCACTAGCCACCTTCAGTGGACAAAACATCGTGTTGGGCTAGGCACTTTGGTGGGAAAAACAACCTATTAGCAAACCTTCAACAGGCAAATATGCCTGTTGGCACACCTTCGGTGAGAAAAATAGTCCATTGGGCACATTTGATTAGAAAACAACTTATATGCACACCTTTAATTAGCCCGTTGGCACATCTTTTGTGGGTAAACATCCCATTTGCACGATCATTGGGTGCCATCGGTGTAAAAAATAGCCTGTTGGCACACCTTCGGTGGATAAACCAACCCATTGGTAAGGCCGCTAGGCACCTTCGGTGGGAAAAACAACCCATTGGCACACCTTCTATGGGAAAAACAACACGTTGGCACAATTGCTGGGCAACTTTGTTGGGCAAAAAAGCCCTTTGGTGCAGTCACTAGGCACCTTCAGTGGGAAAAATAGCAAGTTGGCACACATTCGATGAGCAAAATAGCCCGTTGACACTTTTTCTAGACACCATCGGTGGGAAAATAGCCCTTTGGCACACCTTTAGTAGAAAAAGAGCACGTTGGCATACCCTCGGTGGAAAAAACAACATGTTGGCACAGTCGCGAGGTAACTTTGATGGGTAAAATGGACCCTTTGCAAGTTTTCAAGGCATATTTAGTGGGAAAAATAGCATGTTGGCACAGCTTTGCTAAGCAACATAACCAGTTGGCAGTGTTGCGAGGCACCGTTGATGGGCAAAACAGTCCGTTGTATCGCTTCGGTGGGATAAACATCTTGTTGGCGCACCTTCAGTAGGAAAATATAGGCCATTGGCACGCCTTTGTTAGGCAAAATAACCCGTTGACACAATCGTAAGGCTCCTTCGAGGGGTAAAATAGCCAGGTGGGCACCTTCAGTGGGAAACTCAGCCTGTTGGCACACCTTCTGTGGGCAAA
This sequence comes from Erythroxylum baracoense, assembly GCA_025629805.1. Classification (NCBI taxonomy): domain Eukaryota; kingdom Viridiplantae; phylum Streptophyta; class Magnoliopsida; order Malpighiales; family Erythroxylaceae; genus Erythroxylum; species Erythroxylum baracoense. The sequence continues at coordinate 2,580 of JAOTAY010020739.1, read as the reverse complement.
ACAACATGTTAGCACCTTCGGTGGGAAACACAGCTCATTGGCTTACCTTTGTTGGGAAAAATAGCACGTTAGCACTGTCGATAGCAACCTTTATTGGGTAAAATAGTCGATTTGTACAGTTGCTAGGCACCTTCGGTAGGAAAACAACCTATTGGGAACCCTCGGTGGGAAACGCAGCTTGTTGACACACATTTGGTGGGCAAAACAGCATGTTGGCAAGATTGTTAGCCACCTTCGGTGGGAAAAACAACACGTTGGCACTATCACTAGGCACCTTCGGTAGGAAAAACACCTGTGGTGGACAAAACTGCCCATTGGCATGGTTGCTAAGCACCTTCATTGGGCAAAATAGCCCTTTAAAGTGGTCACTAGGCACCTTCAGTGGGAAAAATAGCTAGTTGGCACGCATTCGATGAGAAAAATAACCCGTTGACACTTTTGCTAGACACCATCAGTGGGATAACGGCCCTCTGGCATACCTTCAGCAAAAAGAAGAGCACGTTGGTAGACTTTCGTTAGAAAAAACAACATGTTGGCATAGTCACGAGGTACCTTTTGTGGATAAAATGAATGGTTGGCACGTTTGCAAGGCCCCTTTGGTGGGAAAAATAGCCTGTAGGCACACCTTCGGTAGGTACCACAGCTGATTGGCACAGTTGCTAAGCACCTTTGATGGGCAAAATAGTCCGTTGTGAAACTATGGTAGGATAAAGATCTCATTGGTGCACCTACGGTAGGAAAAACAACCCATTGGCACACCTTCGTCAAGTAAAATAACTCGTTGGCACAATCGTAAGGCACAATCAAGGGGTAAAATAGCTTCAATGGGAAGCCTGACCTATTGGCACACCTTCTGTGGGCAAAGCAATACGCTGGCATGGTTGCTAGGCACCTTCGGTAGGGAAAACTACTCGTTGGGCACCTTTGGTAGGGAACACATCTCGTTGACACACGTTTATTGGGCAAAATAGCCTGTTAGCGTGGCCGATAGCCACCTTCGTTCAGCAAAACAGCCTGTTGTTACCATTGCTAGGCACCTATAGTGGGAAAAAAGCCTATTGGGCAACCTCGGTGGGAAACAAAGCCCGTTGGCACACCTTTGCTAGGCAAATAGCACGTTAGCACGGCCACTAGGCACCTTTGATGGGATAAACAACACGTTGGCCAGGTCGGTATGCACCTTTTGTAGGAAAAGTACCTTTGGTGGACAAAACAGGTTGTTGGCACACCTTTGATAGGCAACACAGCCAGTTGGCAGGATTGCTAGGCACCTTCGATGGGCAAAACAGTTCATTGTGTAGCTTTGGTGGGATAAACATCTTGTTGGCGCACCTTCAATAGGAAAAGTAACCCATTGGCACACTTTTGTCGGGCAAAATAGCCCGTTGGGACAATCGTAAGGCACCTTTGAGGGGCAAAATAGCGGCACTTTCAGTGGTAAACCCAACCTATTGGCACACTTTCTGTGGGCAAAATAACACATTGGTATGGTTGCTAGGTACCTTTAGTGGGAAACACAGCTTGTTTGCACACCTTTGTTGGGTAAAACAAAACATTAGCACGGCCGATAGCAACCTTTATTGGGCAAAACAGCATGTTGGTACAGTTGCTAGGCACCTTTGGTGGGAAAACAGCAGGTTAGCAGGGTCGCTTGGCACCTTCGGTAGGATAAATAGCACATTGGCACCATCGATAGTAGAAACTGACCGTTGGGCACTTTTTTTGGCATGGTTGCTAGCCATCTTGGTTAGGCAAAGCAACCCTATGGCACGGTTTCTTACACCCTGGGTGAGAAAAATAGTCTGTTGGGCACATTTGGTTGAAAAAACAACTTATATGCACCCCTTCAATTAGCCCATTGGCACACCTTTTGTGGGTAAAACATCCCGTTGGCATGATCACTGGGTGCCATCAGTGTAAAAAATAGCCCGTTGGCACACCTTCGGTGGATAAACCAACCCATTGACAATATCGCTAGGCACCTTCGGTGGGCAAAACATTGACACGATTGTTAAACACCACTTTATTGGGCAAAATAGGCTATTGACAAGGTCGTTAGGCATCTTTGGTGGGAAAAATAGCCCATTGGCACACCTTCTGTGGGAAAAATGACACGTTGCCCCAATTGCTAGGCACCTTTGTTAGGCGAAATAGCCCTTTGGCACGGTCACTAGACACTTTCAGTGGGAAAAATAACTAGTTGGCACACATTCGATGAGCAAAATGGCCCATTGGCACTTTTTCTAGACACCATCAGTGGGAAAATAACCCTTTGGCATACCTTTAGCAGAACAAAAAGCACGTTGGCACACCTTCGGTGGAAGAAACAACATGTTGGCACAGTCACGAGGCAGCTTTGGTGGGTAAAACGGAACATTGGCAAGTTTGCAAGGCACGTTGAGTGGGAAAAACAACCTGTTTACATACCTTCGATAGGCAACACAACCCGTTGGCACGGTTGCTAGGCACCTTTGATGGGAAAAACAGTCTGTTGTGTAACTTCGGTGGGATAAACATCTTGTTGGCGCACCTTTAGTAGGAAAAGCAGGCCATTGGCACACCTTTGTCAGGCAAAATAGC
>JAOTAY010020738.1:0-11909 GCA_025629805.1 Erythroxylum baracoense | reverse complement strand
GGCCCCTCTGTTAGGCAAAACTACCCATTGGCACGGTCGCTAGGCACCTTTGGTGGGCAAAACATCCCATTGGCATAGTAGCTAGGCACCTTGGATGGGCAAAACAACTCGTGGGCACATTCGCTAGGCACTTTTTGTGGGATAAACAGCCAGTTGCGCACCTTCAGTGCTCAAACTAGTCCATTCACACATTTGCTAGGCACATTTGGTGTGCAAAACTAACCATTGGCAAGGTCGCTGGGCACCTTCAGTTGGGAACCCAACCCGTTGGCACACCACGACGAGTAAAATAGCAAGTTCTCGCTCTTTCGATGGGCAAAATAGCTCGTTGGCACACAGTCGATAGCGAGTTCGTGCACTTTCAATGGGCAAAATAGCTCGTTGGCACACAGTCGCTAGGCACATTTGGTGGAAAAAATAGCGAGTTTACACACTTTCGATGGGCAAAGTAGCCCGTTGGCATGGTTGCTACGCACCTTAGGTGGGAAAAACAGTCCGTAGACAAAACAACACCGCCCACACACCTTTGGAGTGCAAAATAGCTCATTGGTACGATCGTTAGGCGCCTTCTGTGGGCAAAACAGCCCGTGGGGTAGCTTTGATGGACAAAACAACTCATGGGCACAATCGCTAGGCATTGTCGGTGGGAAAAACAGCCCGTTAGGTAGCTTTGGTGGGCAAAGGAGCCCCTTGGCACAGTCGCTAGGCAACTTCGATGGACAAAACAACCTATTGGCATGGTCGCTAGGCACCTTTGGTGAGGAAAACAGCCAGTTGGGTAACGTTGGTGGTTAAAACAATCCGTTGGCACAGTTGCTACGTAACTTTGGTGGCAAAAATAGCCCGTTAGGCAGCTTTGGTGATTAAAACAACTCGTTTACATCGTCGCTAGGAACCTTTGGTGGAAAAACAACCGAACAGTCGCTAGGCACCTTCGACGGGCAACATATCCCGTTGGCACTATTTCTAGCCACCAGTTGGTGTGAAAAATAATTTATTGGGCACCTTTGGTGGGTAAAATGGTATGTTGGCACGATCACTAGGCACCTTTGATAGGCAAAACAACCCGTTGGCATGGTAGCTAGACACCTTTGGTGAGAAAAACAGCCAGTTGGGCAACTTCAGTGGGTAAAACAGTCCGTTGGCACGGTTACTAGGCAACTTTGGTAAGAAAAATAGCCTGTTGGGCAACTTTGGGGAGTAAAACAACCCATTGGCACCGTCGCTTGGAATCTTCGGTGGAAAAATAGCCCATTGGCACGATCGCTAGGCACCTTCGATGGGCAAAATAGCCCGTTGGCACAGTTTCTAGCCACACTCGGTGGGAAAAACAACCCGATGGGTAACTTCAGAGGGCAAAAAGGTCCGTTGGTACGGTCGCTAGACATCGTCGATGGACAAAACAACCAGCAGGCATGGTCACTAGGCACCTTTCGTGAGATAAACAGCTAGATGGCCAACTTTGATGGGTAAAACAATCCGTTGGCACGATTGCTAGGCAACTTTGATTGGAAAAATGATCCGTTAGGTAACTTTGGTGAATAAAACAATCCATTCGCACCGTCACCAGCAAACTTCGATGGAAAAATAGCCCATTGGTATAATCGTTAGGTACCTTCGATGGGTAGAATAACCCGTTGGCACAGTTTCTAGCCACTTTTGGTAGGAAAAACAACCCTTCTGGCACCTTCGGCGGGTAAAACGGTTTGTTGGCATGGTCACAAGGCACCTTTGATGGGCAAAACAACCCGTTGGCACGGTCGTTAGGCACCTTTGGTGAGAAAAACAGCTAGTTGGGCAATATCGGGGAGTAAAATAGCCCATTGGCACCTTTGCTAGGAACCTTTGGTGGAAAAACAGCCCGATGGCACGATCGCTAGGCACCTTTGATGGGCAAAATAGCCCGTTGGCACAGTTTCTAGCCACACTTGGTGGGAAAAAGAACCCGTTGAGCACCTTTGGTGGGCAAAAAGGTCCATTAGCACGGTCGCTAAACATCATCGATGGGCAAAACAACCAGCTGGCATGGTCACTAGGCACCTTTCGTAAGATAAACAGCTAGATGGCCAACTACGATGGGTAAAACAGTTTGTTGGCACAATTGCTAGCCAACTTTGATTGGAAAAATGATCCGTTAGGTAACTTTGGTGACTAAAACAACCCATTGGCACCATCACCAAGAAACTTCGGTGGAAAAACAACCTGTTGGTATAGTCGTTAGGTACCTTCGATGGGCAGAATAACCCGTTGGCACAGTTTCTAGCCACTTTTGGTAGGAAAAACAACCCGTCCAGCACCTTCGGTGGGTAAAACGATTCGTTGGCATGGTCGCGAGGCACCTTGGATGGGCAAAACAACCCGTTGGCACAGTCGCTAGGCAGCTTTGGTGAGAAAAACGACCCATTGGCCAACTTTGGGGAGTAAAATAACCCATTGGCACCTTCACTAGGAACCTTCAGTGGAAAAACAGCTCGTTGGCACAGTCGCTAGGCACCATTGGTGGGCATAATAGCCCATTGGCACAGTTTCTAGCCACTCTTAGTAGGAAAAATAGCCCGTTGGGCACCTTCGATGGGTAAAATAGTCCGTTGGCACGATCGCTAGGAACCTTCGATGGGCAAAACAACCGGTTGGCATGGTCGTTGGGTACCTTTGGTGAGAAAAACAGCCAGTTGGACAACATCGGTAGGTAAAACAGTCTATTGGCACAGTTGTTAGGAAACTTTGAGAGGAAAAACAACCTGTTGGGCAACTTTGGTGAGTAAAATAACCCATTTGCACTGTCGCTAGGAACCTTTGGTGGAAAAAAAGCCCGTTGGCACAGTCACTAAGCACCTTCGTTGGCTCAGTTTCTAACCACTTTCGGAGGGAAAAAAACCCCACAGGGAACCTTTGGTAGGTAAAACAGTCCATTGGCACGGTCGCTAGGCACCTTCGATGGGCAAAATAACCCGTTGGCATGGCCGCTAGGCTCCTTTGGTAAGAAAAATAGCCATTTGGGCAACTTCGGTGGAAAAAATAGCACGATTGCTAGGTAACTTTTGTTAGAAAAATGGCCAGTTAGGCAACTTTGCTGAGTAAAACAACCATTGGCATAGTCGCTAGGAACCTTCGGTGGAAAAACAGCACTTTGACACGATCACTAGGCACCTCCCATAGGCAACATAGCCCGTTGGCACTGTTTCTAGCCACTCTTAGTGGGAAAAACAACCCGTTGATAAGGTCACTAGGCCTCTTCGGTTACCAAACAGCTCGTTAGGAACCTTTGGTGGCTAGGCACCTTTTGTCAGAAAAATAGCCCATTAGGCACAGTGGCTAGGCACCTTCGACGGGCAAAACAGCTCGTTGGCACGGACGCTAGGCACCTCAGTAGGCAAAACAACCATTTGGCATCGTCACTAGGTACCTTCGGGGGTAAAACACCCATTAGCACGGTGGCTAGGCACCTTCGGTTGGAAAAACAGCCCGTTGGGCACCTTCGGCAGGTAAAACAACCTGTTGGAATGATTGCTACGGACATTTGGTGGAAAAATAGTGAGTTTGAATAATTTCGATGGGCAAAACAGCCTGTTGGCACGGTTACTACACACCTTTATTGGGAAAAACAGCCTATTAGCAAAACAGTCCGTGGGCAAAATAACACTGCCCACACACCTTTAGTGGACAAAATAGCCCATTGATATGATCACTAGGCACCTTCAGCGGGAAAACAACCCGTGGGCCAACTTCGATGGGCAAAACAGCTCATGGGCATGGTGGCTAGGCACTTTCGGTGGGGAAAACAGCCTGTTAGGTAGCTTCAGTGGGCAAAAGAGCTCGTTGGCATGGTCACTAGGCAACTTCAATGGGCAAAACAAGTCGTTGGCATGGTTGCTAGGCACCTTTGGTGAGAAAAACAACCAGTTGGGCAACATTGGAAGATAAAAATAGCCCAATGGCATGGTTGCTAGGCAACTTTGGCACGAAAAATAGCCCGTTGGGTAGCTTTGGTGAGTAAAACAACTCGTTGATACCATCGCTAGGAACCTTCGGTGGGAAAACAACCATTTGGAATGGTTGCTAGCCACATTCGATGGGTAAAATAGCCCGTTGGCACTATTTCTAGCCACCCTCGATGTGAAAAATAGTCTGTTGGGCACCTTCGGTGGTAAAATGGTCCGTTGTCGCAGTCTTTAGGCACCTTCAATGGGTAAAACAACCCATTGGCATGTCACTAGGTACCTTTGGTGAGAAAAACAGCTTGTTGGGCAACTTCGGTGGGTAAAACAGTCTGTTGGCATAGTTATTAGGCAACTTTGGTGGGAAAAATAGTCCGTTAGGCAACTTTTGGGAGTAAAGAACCCATTGGCATTGTCACTAGGAACCTTCAATGGAAAAATAGTCTGTTGGCATGGTCGCTAGGCACCATCGGTAGGCAAAATAACCCGTTGGCACCATGTCTAGCCACTCTTGGTGGGAAAAACAACCAATTGATGTGGTCTCTAGGCACCTTCGGTTGGCAAAATAGCTCACTAGGAACCTTCGTTGGGCAAAATAGCCCGTTAGAACGGTGGCTAGGCACCTTCGGTTTGAAAAATAGCCTGTTAGGCACCTTCGGTGGGTAAAACAACCCCGTTGGTACATTCGCTAGGGTCCTTTGGTGGGAAAAACAGCTAGTTGGGTGCCTTTGGTGGCCAAAACAGTCCGTTGGCACGGTCATTAGGCACTCTCAGTGGGCAACACAACCTATTAGTATGGTCGCTAGGTACCTTTGCGGTGCAGAACAGCCCATTGGCACGGTATCTAGACACCTTTGGTGGGAAAAAACAACCCGTTGGCATGATTGCTAGGCACATTTAGTGGAGAAAACAATGCGTTGGCAAGGTTGCTCCACACCTTCGGTGGAAAAAACAGCCTATTGGCACATGTTCGATGGGCAAAACAGTCCGTTGGCAAGGTCACTAGGCACATTTGGTGGAAAAAATTAGGCATTCGAGCACTTTAGTGGGCAAAACAGCCCCGTTGACACATCTTTGTTGCGCAAAACAACCTGTTAGTACAATCGTTAGGCACCTTCAGTGGGATTTTGTGTATGATCTACTCAGTATTTGATGCATTTGATAAAATGCATGCTCAGATAAAGGCGTTGTGACTTGAGATGCCAGCTAGAAGCGCTTCCATGTAGAGCTTTGCTCCGTGATCTATATGTTCTGCACGTCGAGTTATGCTCTGTGAATTTATTCCGATTGAGCCCTATGGGCCAAAACTTTGTATATGTTTGTGAAAGGCACTCAGTCACAACAATAAGAATAAATATGAGTCTCATGCAAATACATGCTCAATGTTTGAACAATATACAAGTTGAAATGAATGACCTTCTGTTATGCTAATTTCTGAATAAATGCTTATCTGTTCGAATGAATAATTATGAAATATGTGTTGTATTTGTGTAATCCGATGAATTCATCATTGATTGTTCACTCATTGAGTTTGCAAAACTCATCAAAAATTACACCGTGGCTTTTTAGGTATGAGACGGGAGACTTAAGCTTTAGTCAGGACATAAAGTTTTTATGGGTAAAGAAATGGATCAGATGTCTGTCAGCTGACTCCCGAAGGAATATAGTTTTTGCTATTTTGTAGTTTTGTTAGAACCTGTATCAAGGTTTGTAAATATTTGTTGATAGAAACAATGTAAACTTTATAAATGAATGGAACGAATGTTTTTGAGAAAGAATTATAATGATGTTCGAGTATGTTAGATGATGCCATGTGTAATTTCGATTTGTTATTGCTCTAACATACCATTATCGTAGGTTATGTTCCCAAAAGTTTGGGTATGTACCCTATGATAGTGGGGTGTTGCAGTTACTCTCCTTGGTAATACTAGGTATAACAGTTTGCTTAATAAAGACACAAAGTTGAGCCAATATTAGCACAAGACCATTAACCACTTTGCCAACCTGGAATCCCTCAGTCACAACTTGCTTTTACTTACCTAACTTATTTCTTCCCGAAATTGTTAGGAAGTCATTATCCAAATTGCTAAAGAAATTTTGAAATCCTTCTTGTACCAAATCAATAATCAAGCCTATCAGTTTAACTACTTTCCGCAAATCATCAATAAGTTGACAGAAATCATGGAAATCATAAATCATGTAAATAATTAAGGATGTATTTTCAAGTGTGCCAACAATTGTAAGATTGATGCATTCGTGGGTAAGACCTACGCAAGGCATAAGAAAAGTGTCTGATTTTATAGAGGTAGCGAAGAGGGTTGCAGATAAAGCAATCGAAAACCATTTAGTTATTACGTTTCCTATTTTAGTTATAATTATATTTTAAATTAAGAGTCCTTATTATGTTTCCTATTTTAGTTGTGATTTATTTTAGAATTTATACCTAATTAGGGGTCCTAATTAGGGTTAATGTTTGTTGTTTTTTAAACCTTATTTAAAGGGGCTGTTGAGAATAAGAGGGATAAACAGAATTTTATGAAAAAATAATTAGTGTTAAAGCAAGGCTTTGTCAAGGACGAGCCTCATACTCAACTGTCAGTATAGCTTCGCTAGTGGACGGGGAGAACATGGCTAAGGGAAAGGAAGTAAGCTTCCCTATGGCTAGACTCATGACTAGATCCTTTGCTAGGGTCCTTATCAACGTGGTATCAGAGCCACCTGTCATGGGTGAAGTGGAGAGCTTAGTGAGTAAACTTGATACTTTGATGTAACATATGATCGTATGGTAGCAGGTGTTGGAGGAGCTTGCAGCCATGTTCGAGTATCAGGAAAAGAGGCAGGAAGGGAGGTTGATCATGGGTCGAACAACAGCAATTGAGGAAGTTGCCATGGTTCAGCAGAGCAAATAGATGGGCAAAGGAGGGCAGCTGATACCTAGGTACTCCAAACTTGAATTTCCTTCCTTTGATGGGTCAGAAGACCCATTAGTAGGGCTGAAAAAGTGTGAACTGTTCTTTGAGAATCAGAAAACACCTGAAGGAGATAAAATGGGGCTAGTGGCTTTCCATCTGATGGGAGAAGCTCAATTATGGTTTTTTTCAGGGGGAACACAAGGATGTCAATAGGCCTAACCTTATATATATATTTATAAAAAGTTAAAAATGACATCGTTTTTGACATTCCGATTGGGCCAAACAATTTTGGTTTATGGCCCAGTCAACCTGGGCCAAAATTAGGCTGGTCAGGCTGGGTTACAATTGACATTCCTAGTGAAACACGAAGAAAATGAGTTGGATTGGGAAGGATTTAAGGAGCAATGCATTGTGAGATTTGGCCTGCCTTTGAGTAACAACCCTCTAAAAGAACTGGCTAATTTAAAGCAAACTGGAACGATAGGGGAGTATTAGTGCCAGTTCCTGTCCTTGTTAGCAAGGACCACCTATTTGAGACCTTGTTAACAAGTGAATTTATTCACAACATAGCTAGTAGAAAGCCTCCGGAATGAAGTAGAGATACAACAGCTGGGAAACTTAGAAATTTCCATGAATATGGCAAGAGGTTTGGAGAGGAAACAACAGTGCCTGCAACCAGTCAGTACCAAAATTTCAGTAGGGTGGGTGGCCCCGAAACTAGCAGTAAGTAGTTCTGCCCCTGCTAACAATCGAACCAACAAAGGAGAGAGTGGGGGAGGGAAATTGACAACTTCTAATGGCAGCAATTCTGGTAGCAATACAATCCCATTTCTTTGGCATCTTTCTAGGACTGAGATGGCAGAAAGAAGGGCCAAGGGGTAGTGCTTTAATTGCAATGAGTTATACTTAGTGGGGCATAAATGTAAGCAGCTTTTCTGGATAGAAGTACCGGGCTATGATAGTGAGTAAGAGGAGGAAGTGGTAAAGGATCCTGAAATATCTAATATCTCTACATGCCATTAGTGGAATCAGGAGCTCCCAAATAATGCAATTAAAAGCCCTAATAGTGGGATGGTCGATATGGGTGTTAGTGGATTCAGGAAGTACAATTTCATCAAAAGGGAGCCATACCAAAGCTTGACATTAAGGTGGAGGAACGACCAGGACTGCAAATGATAGTGACCAATAGGGAGAAAGTTCAACACTTGAGTATCTGTAAGGCGATAACGTTATAAGTTGATGATGATTCTTTTGTTACTATTTTTATTATATTCCCTTGGATGGTTTTGATGTGGTTTTAGGAATTAAATGGCTACAAATGCTGGGGCCTATCCTTTGGGATTTCGCCACCTTAACAATGAGTTTCGAGTTGGAGGGAAAGAAGCTACAATGGAGGGGACAACTCCTAAGTATGGAACCGAGAGTGACTTTAATACAAAGGCAACATTCGACTTCCATATCCTTGGAGAAATTATTGGCTAAATTTCTTGATGTGTTTGAGGAGCCTTCAGGGTTGCCTCCTAATCGTAGTTGTGATCACCAAATTCCTTTGTTGCTTAGTTCACCAAATTCCTTTGTTGCTTAGTTTAGGACCAGAGGTGGTGCGACCCTATCGTTATCCCCACCTTCAAAAGGATGAAATAGAAAAACAGTGTGATGACATGATGCAACAGGGAATCGTGCTACCGAGGATATCCCCTTTTTCTTCACCGGTCTTGTTAGTTAAGAAGCATGATAGGACATGGAGGTTTTGTGTTAATTATTGGGAGCTAAATTCCCACATAGTCAAAGATAAGTTCTCGATCCTAATTGTGGACAAGTTATTGGATGAGCTATATGGAGCAAAGTATTTTACAAGTTTTGATCTCCGTTCAGCATATCACCAGATATGAACGGATAGCCAAGACATAGAAAAGACGACCTTCAAAACTCATCATGGACACTTTGAATTCTTAGTAATGCCTTTTGGATTAACCAATGCTCCCTCTACTTTTCAAAGCCTGATGAATGAAGTCTTCGGCCTCATTTGTGTAAGTTTGTCTTAGTGTTTCTTGATGATATCTTGATATATAGTAGGATGTGGATTAAACACACTCAACATATGCGTCTGATATTTGAATTGCTACGAGCTCACCATCTTTTTCTTAATAAACCCAAGTGCACATTTGGGGAGACTTAGGTGACGTACTTGGGTTATGTTGTTCATGGTGCAGGAGTGGAGGTGAAAGTGAGTAAGATCAAGCGATTATAGACTGGCCTATGCCATAATCAACAAAGTCCCTCAGGGGTTTTATGAGGTTAGTTGCTTCCTACAAGAAGTTATCAACGACTATGGGCAAGTGGCAGCACCACTAACAAGCTTCCTTAAGAAAAATGAGTATCAGTAGAGCGAACATGCATATTCAACTTTCAATGCCTTAAAGAAAGCCATTTATAAAGCTCCAGTTCTACGGTTACCTAATTTTTAGGAAGAGTTTATGGTGGAGTGTGATGCATCAGGAAGTGGCATCGGGGTAGTTCCACAACAATAGGGTCATTTGATTGCATTTTTTAGTTGGAAATTGGTTGATCGTCATTTAAGTTAGCAACCTATGAACGGGAGCTGATTGGCCTCACCAAATCCATAGCCCATTGGAGGTCATATCTGTGGGGGCAACATTTCCTCATCTGGACTGATCACTACAACCTCAAGTTCTTGTTAGACCAAAGGTTAACTACTTCTCCCCATTAGCATTGGATCAGTAAACTATTTGGTTTTGATTTCAGGTTGGAATACAAGGTGGGAAGGATTAATAGGGCTACAGATGCCTTTTCTAGGCGAGATGAGGAGGATGACCAGCTCTTTGCCATATCCTAATCTCCGGTAAACATTTTTGACGTCCTTCAACAAGAGGCGACAGCGATGGAAACCTTAAAGCAGCTACGAGACAGCATTGAAAATGGAGCAGTAGGCTCAAAATGGGCAGTCTGAGATGGCCAATATTTTTTCGGTTGATGGTCTACTTGTTACCCACTTCCTCTTGGTGGAAACCATCATTTCAAGGATTCATGATATGAACCACGAAGGGATTCAAAAGACATTTCAAAGAGTGAGTGTTGATTTCTTTTGGTAGGGGATGAAAATCGCAGTGGTGTAGTTTGTGCAGAGTTGCTTAGTTCCCAACGGAACAAGTGGGAAAATTTGCATCTTGCTAAGCTCTTATAACCTCTTTAGGTGCCTCAGCAAGTATAGGTAAATGTCTCTATGGATTTTATTGAAGGGTTACCCAAGGTTTAAGGGAAATCGGTGTTGATGATGGTGGTGGATAGATTTTCCACGTATGCACACATCATTCCCCTTGCTCGTCCTTTTACTGCTATATCTGTGGCTCACGTTTTTTTTACAGAGATCTTTCATTTATATGGTTTTCCTAAGATAATTGTTTCTGATAGAGATAAATTCTTTACTAGTCTCTTTTGGAATGAGTTGTTTTGTTTATCAGGAACAAAATTAGCCTTCTCATCATCTTATCACCCCAATATGATGGTCAAATAGAGGTTATCAATCGAACCATCGAGATGTATCTTTGTTTCTTTATTAGGGATAGACTACACAAAAAGGTTGAGTGGATTCCTTAGGTGGAATATTGTTATAACACCTCATTCTACTTTTCCTTACGCACGACACCCTTTTAAGTAGTGTATGGATGGGATCCTCTGCATTTGTTCAATTATTTGGTAGGCTCTACTAGGGTGGAAGCGGTGGATCAAGCCCTATAGGAGAGGGATATGGTGTTGCACTCAGCTCACAACCGTTTGCTGCAAGCGCAGGAGAGCATGAAGCACACTTATGTTGCCAATCACCGGGAGGTCTCTTTCAAGGAGGGTGATTGGGATTGGTTAAAACTTCACCCATATAGGCAATTGTTTGTTACATATTGGGGTTCGCACAAACTTTCCCCTAAGTATTTTGGCCCTTTCAAAGTGTTGGAAAAGGTGGGAGTCGTGGCCTATAAACTGGAGTTGCTTGAGGAGAGTCACATTCACAATGTTTTTCACGTCTCCTTGCTGAAAGAATTCAAAGGGGAGGTTCTAACTTTTGCTACAGCCTTACCCCCTCCTCATGATAGACGTATGGTGTCGGTTCCCCATTCCATTTTGCAGTCAAGGCTTAACAAAGGCCAGAGGGAGGTATTGGTTCATTAGAAGGACAATCAGAAGGAAAATGCGATTTGGGAGGACCTTGCATTCCTTTAGCAAGTTTATCCATAGTTTAAGCTTAGGGACAAGCTCACAGTCGAGGAGGGGAGTAATGATGCATTCATGGGTAAGACCTATGCAAGACACAAGAAAAGCGACTGATTTAGTGGAGGCAGCAAAGAGGGTTGCAAATAAGACAACCGAAAACCATTTAGTTATTATGTTTCCTATTTTAGTTGTGATTCTATTTTAGATTAGGAGTCCTTATTATGTTTCCTATTTTAATTATGATTCTATTTTAGACTTTATACCTAATTAGGTGTCCTAATTAAGGTTAATGTTTGTTATTTTTGAACCCTATTTAAAGGGGCTATTGAGAATAAGAGGGATAAGCAAAACTTTAAGAAAAAATAATCAGTGTTAGAGCGGGGCTCTGTCAAGGACGAGCCTATCACCCAAATATCAACATAGGTTTGCCAATGGAAGGGGAGAACACGGCTAAGGAAAAGGAAGTAAGCTTCCCTATGGCTTGACCTGTGACTAGATCCTTTACTAGTGACCTTATCAGAGATGTGAGAACTACAGTCAGTTCCAGAACATTTAAAGAGATATGTAGGGGAAAGAAAGATTAGACAGTTAGGGTATGTTTGGTTGGACAAGATTAAAAACTTAGGGTATGTTTGGTTGGACATAAGATTTTTAATGGAATAGAACGGAATGGAATGATTTATAATGGAATGGAATGTAAATGGATATAATATTAGAAAACTGTTGTTTGGGAGGGATGGAATAGTTCATAATGTAATATAGTGAAATATTGTTTGGATAAAGGGTTTATAATGTAATATAGTGTAAAGTTATTTATCATTTTATATTCCAT
>JAOTAY010020737.1:0-11910 GCA_025629805.1 Erythroxylum baracoense | reverse complement strand
GGGAAAAACAACACATTGGCATAGTCGGTAGGCACCTTTGGTGGGCAAAATAGCTCGTTGGCACGGTCGCTAGGCACTTTCGATGGGAAAAATGACCTTTTGGGCACCTTCGATGGGAAACATAACCCATTGGCACACCTTTCATGGACAAAACAGCCATTTGGCACAGTCGCTAGGCACCTTTGATAGACATAATAACCAGTTGGCATGGTCGCTAGGCACCTTTGTTGGGAAAAACTTCCCGTTGGCACACTTTTGGTGGGAAAAACAACATGTTGGCATGGTTGCTAGGCACCTTCAGTGAGCAAAATATCCTATCGGCGAGAGCGCTAGGCACCTTCGGTAGGAAAAGCAATTCTTGGGTATATTTGTTAGGAAAAACAATCTGTTGGCACTCCTTCAGTAGGAACAATAGCCCGCTGGCACACCTTCAATGGAGAAGAAAACTTGTTGGCACGGTCACTGAGCACCTTCAATGGGAAAAACAGCCTGTTGGGAGGCATCAGTGGGAAACATAGCCCGTTGGCACACCTTCGGTGGGAAAAACAACACGTTGGAACGTTAGCTAGGCACCTTCGGTGGGAAAAACATCACATTGGCACACCTTCGGTGGGCAACACAATCCGTTGGGATGGTCGCTAGGCATCTTCGGTAGGCAAAACAGTCCATTGGACATCTTTGGTGGGAAAAACAGCCCGTTGGAACACCTTCGGTAGGAAAAATAGCCCAATGGCACACCTTTCCCAGTTAAAACAGCACGTTGGGACAGTCTCTAGGCACCTTCGATGGGAAAAATAGCTCGTTGGCATGTTCACTAGGCACCTTTGGCGGAAAAAATAGCCCATTGACATAGTCACTAGGCACCTTCGGTTGGTAAAATAGCCCGTTGGCACGCCTTAGGTGGCCAAAATAGCCCATTAGCATATTGGCCAGGCACCTTTTAGTGGGAAAAACAGCCCGTTAGGCACCTTCTGTGGGAAACACAACCTGTTGGTACACCTTCGATGGGGCAAATAGCCCGTTGGGTAGTTCGCCAGGCACCTTTGGCGGGAAAAATAGCCCTTTGATAAACCTTCGGTAGGTAAAACAGCCCGTTGGCACAACTTTTGTGGGTAAAATAACCCGTTAGAATACCTTTGATCCGGCAAATGGCTAGTAGGCATGGTCGCTAGGCACCTTCAGTGGAAAAACAATCCATTTGCACACCTTTTGTAAGGAAAACAACCCATTGGCATAGTCGCTAGGCACCTTCGGTAGGCAAAATAGCCCATTGGCACTCCTTTGCGAGGCACCTTTGGTGGGAAAAATAGCCCTTTAGTAAACCTTCGATGGGAAAAATAGCCGCTTGGCACAACTTTTGTGGGTACATCAGCCCACAGGAACATCTTCAATCGGGCAAATAGCTGGTAGGGATGGTCGCTAGGCACCTTCAATGGGCAAAACATCTCATTGGGCATCTTTGGTGGGAAAACAGCCCATTTGCACAGTCACTAGGACACCTTAAGATGGCAAAATAGCCCATTGGCACTCCTTTGGTGGAGAAAACAACCTATTGGTTCGATCGTTAAGTGCCTTCGGTAGGAAAAATAGCTATTTGCACTTTCGGTGGGAAAAACAACCCACTGGATCACCTTCGGTAGGCAAAAAATTCCTTTGGCACTCCTTTGCTAGGCAAAACAGCACATTGGCAAGGTTGCTAGGCACTTTCCATGATAAAAATAACCCACTGACATGTTCTCTAGGCACCTTCAGTGGGAAAACACCATAGTCGCATGGTCATTAGGAGTCTTCAGTGGGCTAAACAGCCAATTGACACATATTCAGCGAGCAAAACAGCCCATTGGCACGATTGCTATACATCTTCAGCATGCAAAACAGCTCATTGGGCATCTTCCGTGGAAAAAACAGCCCGTTTGCACACCTTTGGTAGGCAAAACAACCTTTTGGCACAGTCGCTAGGCACCTTTGGTGTAAAAAAGAGCTCGTTGGCACATCTTTGGTACGAAAAACCCCACGATTGCATAACATCTTCAGTAGGCAAAATAGCCCATTGGCACACTTTCGGCGGACAAAACATAGCCATTGGCACACGTTCACTGAACAAAACACAGCCCAATGATACACCTTTGTTAGACAAAACAGTCAGTTGGAACGGTCACTAGGCACCATCGATAAGGAAAACACCCCATTGGCACACCTTCGATAGTAAAAACTCCACGTTGACATGGTTGTTAGGCACCTTCGGTGGGTAAAGTAGCCCGTTGCCACACCTTCGATAGGCAAAATAGGGCATTGGCACAGCTTCGGTTGAAAAAATAGCACGTTGGTATGGTCTTTAGGCACCTTCGGTGGGCAAAAATGCCGGTTGCATGGTCACCAGGCACTTTCGGTGGGAAAATAGCCTGTTGGGCACCTTCGGTGGGAAACACAACCCGTTGGCACACCTTCAGTGGGTGCAACAGCCTGTTGGTATGGTTACCAGGCACCTTTGATGGGCAAAATAACCCGTTGGCACGGTCAATAAGGAACTTCGGTGCAAAAAATAGCCTACTGCCATAGCTTCGATGGGAAAAACATCTCGTTGCCACACCTTTGGTGGGCAAAACAACCCGTTGGACAGTTGCTAGGCACCCTCGGTAGGAAAAACAGAACATTGGCATAGTCGCTACGTGCCTTCTTTAGCAAGAACAACTCGTTGGGAAAACTTTGGTGGGAAAAACAACACATTGACATAGTCGCTAGGCACCTTCGGTGGGCAAAATAGCCCTTTGGCACGGTCGCCAGGCACTTCAGTGAGAAAAATAACCCGTTTGGTACCTATGGTGGGAAACACAACCAGTTGGCAAATCTTCAATGGACAAAACAGCCTGTTGGCACGGTTGCTAGGCACCTTTGATGGGCAAAATAGCCCGTTGGCATGGCCACTAGGCACCTTTGTTGGAAAAAACTACCCGTTTGCACACCTTTGGTGGGAAAAACAACATGTTGGCATGGTTGCTAGGCCCCTTTAGTGGGCAAAATAGCCTGTGGGTGAAAGTGTTAGGCACCTTCGGTGGGAAAAGCAGTTCGTTGGGTATATTTGTTGGGAAAAACAAGTTGTTGGCACACTTTTAGTGGGAAAAACAACCCGTTGGCACGGTCTTCACTCACCTTCAGCAGGAAAAAATTACTCGTTGGGCACCTTCAGTTCCAAACACAGCCCGTTAGCACACTGTTTTAGGCAAAACAGCCCATTGACACACCTTCGATGGACAAGACAGCTTGTTGGCACGATCACTGGGCACCTTTTGTGGGAAAAATAGGCCGTTGGGAAGCATCGATGGGAAACACAACCCGTTGGCACACCTTCGATGGGAGAAACAGCATATTGGAACGTTTTCTAGGCACCTTCGGTGGGAAAAACAACACATTGACCCACCTTTGGTCGGTAACACAGCCAGTTGGGATGGTCGCTAGGCATCTTCGGTTGGCAAAACAGTCTGTTGGGCATCTTTGGTGAGGAAAACAGCCCGTTGGAACACCTTCGGTAGGAACAATAGCCCGTTGGCACACCTTTGCCAGTCAAAACTACGCATTGGGACAGTCACTTGGAACAACTTTCATGGGCAAAACAGCCCATAGGAACACCTTCGATCTGGCAAATAGCCAGCATGCATGGTCGTTGGGTACCTTCATTGGGCAAAAAAACTCATTAGGCACCTTTGGTGGGAAAAACCGCCTGTTTCCACACCTTCGGTAGGGAAAACAACCCATTTGCATAGTCACTAGGACACCTTTTGAGGGCAAAATAGGACATTGGCATACCTTTGGTGGGGAAAACAACCCATTGACTTGATCATCAAGCAACTTCGGTGCGAAAAATAGCTGTTGGTACTTTCGGTGGGAAAAATAACCCATTGGATCTCGTTCGATGCACAAAATATTCCTTTGGCACTCCTTTGCTAGGCAAAACAGCACGTTGGCAAGGTTGCCAAGCACCTTCGATGGGAAAAATAGCCCATTGACATGCTCTCAGGCACCTTCATGGGAAAACACCATAGTTGCATGGTCATTAGGCATCTTCAATGGGCTAAACAACCAATTGACACACATTCGGTGGGTAAAACAGCCCATTGGCACTGTTGCTATGCACCTTTGATGGGGAAAATAGCCCGTTTGTACAACTTCGATAGACAATAACAACCCTTTGGTGCGAAAAAAAGCTCGTTGACACATCTTTGGTTGGAAAAACCCCACGGTCACACAGTTGCACACATCTTCAGTGGGCAAAATAGCCCTTTGGCATACCTTCGGTGGACAAAACACAGCCTATTGGCACACCTTTAGGGTATAAAGCACAATTCAATGGCACGATCGTTAGGCACCTTTAGCGGGGAAAACAGGACATTAGCACACCTTCAGTGGGCAACATAGACCATTGGCATGGTTGCTAGACATCTTCAATGGGCAAAATAATCCATTGGGCACCTTTGTTAGGAAAACAGCTCTTTGGAACAATTTCGGTAGGAAAAGTAGCCCATTGGCACACTTTTGCTAGGAAAAATAACACGTTGGGATAGTCGCTAGGCTCTTTCGATGGGAAAAACAACCAATTGACACAGTCGCTAAACACCTTATGTGGGTAAAATAGCTCATTGACATGTTTGCTAAGCATCTTTGGTAGGCAAAACAGCCCATTCGCACGACTGCTAGGCACCTTTGGTGGGCCAAACATCTCATTGGGTAGCTTCGATGGAAAAAACAACCCGTTTGCACACCTTCGGTTGGCAAAACAACCCGTTGGCACAGTTGCTAGGTGCCTTCGATGGGGAAAAGCCACCTATTGGCACATCTTCAGTAGGAAAAACTGCACGGTCATATGACATCTTCGATTGGCAAAATAACCTATTGGCACACCTTCATTGGAAAAAACACAATGCATTACCACACCTTCGGTGGATAAAACACAACTCAAGGGCACACCTTCGGTGGACAAAATAGCCCATTGGCACGGTCACTAGGCACAATCGATGGGAAAAACATCCCATTGGCACACCTTTGGTGGGAAAAACACCACGTTGAGATGATCGTTAGGCACCTTCGGTGGGCAAAATAACTTGTTGGACAGTCACTAGGCACTTTTGGTGGGAAAAACATCCTGTTGGGCACATTCGATGGTAAACATAACCCGTTGTCACACCTTTGGTGGGCAAAACAGCCCGTTGGCATGGTCGTTAGGCACCTTTGATGGACAAAATAGCCCGTTGGCACAGTCGCTAAGGAACTTTGATGCAAAATAGCCCGTTGCCTTTTGGTGGGCAAAACAGCCCGTTGGAAAGTTGCTAGGCACCTTTGGTGGGAAAAACAACCCATTGGCATGGTCACTAGGCACCTTCGTTGGAAAGATCAACCTGTTTGCAAACCTTTGGTGGGAAAACCACACATTGGCATAGTCGTTAGGCACCTTCAGTGGGAAAAATAGCTCGTTGGCATAGTCACTAGGCACTTTTGGTAGGAAAAACGACCTTTTGTACATCTTCGGCGGGAAACAAACCCGTTGGCACACCTTCAGTTGGCAAAACAGCCATCGACACACCTTCGTTGGGCAAAATAGCCCATTGGCATGGTCGCTAGACACCTTTGTTGTGAAAAACTACCCATTGGCACAGCTTTGGTGGGAAAAATAACTTGTTCACCTTCATTGGGCAAAATATCCCGTTGACGAGAGCGATGGCTCTTTTAGTGGGAAAAACAATTCGTTGGGTATGTTTGATGGGATAAACAAACTATTGGCACTCCTTTAGTAGGCAAAACAGCTCGTTGGCACTGTCGTTAGGCACCTTCAGCAGGAAAAAATTGCCCGTTGGCACGCCTTCGATAGGGAAGACAACCTGTTGGCACGATCACTGGGCACCTTCGATAGGAAGAGTAGCCCGTTAGGAAGCATTGGTGGGAAACATAACCTATTGGCACACCTTCGGTGGGAAAAATAACACATTGGAACGTTTGCTAGGCACCTTCGGTGGGAAAAACAGCACATTGCCACACCTTTTATGGGCAACACAACCCGTTGGGATGGTCGCTAGGCATCTTCGGTGGGAAAACAGTCCGCTGGGCATCTTTAGTGGGAAAAACAGCCTGTTGGAACACCTTCGGTGGGAAAAACAGCCCATTGGCACACCTTTTCCAATCAAAACAACACAATGGGATAGTCACTAGGAACCTTTGGTGGGAAAAATAGCTTGTTGGCATGTTCACTAGGCACCTTTGGTGGGAAAATAGCCCATTGACACAGTCACTAGGCACCTTCAGTGGGTAAAATAGCTCGTTGGCACGCCTGAGGTGGCCAAAATAGTACATTGGCATAGTCGCCAGGCACCTTTAGTGGGAAAAGCAGCCTGCTAGGCACCTTCGGTGGGAAACACAACCTGTTGGCACACCTTCGATGGGGAAAATAGCCCGTTGGCTAGTTCGCTAGGCACCTTTGGTGAGAGAAATAGCCCTCTGGTAAACCTTCAGTGGGCAAAACAACCCATTGGCATAACTTTTGTGGGCAAAATAGCACGTTCGAACACCTTTGATTGGGCAAATAGCAAGTAGACACAGTCGCTAGGCACCTTCAGCGGGCAAAACAGCTCATTGGGCACCTTCAGTGGCCAAAACAACCCGTTTGTACACTTTTTTTAGGGAAAACAGCCCATTGGCATAGTCGCTAGGCACCTTCGATGGGTAAAATAGCCCGTTGGTACAACTTTGGTGGGGAAAACTACCCATTCGTATGATCGTCAGGCACTTTTGGTGGGAAAAACATCCTGTTGGCACGTTCGGTGGTAAATATAACCCATTGACTCACCTTCGGTAGGCAAAAAAGCCTGTTGGCACTCCTTTGCTAGGCACCTTTGGTGGGAAACATAGCCCTTTGGTAAACCTTCGGTGGGCAAAACAACCACTTGGCACAACTTTCGTAGGCAAAACATCCCATAGGAACGCCTTCAATCGGGCAAATAGCCAGTAGATATGGTCACTAAGCACCTTCAATAGGCAAAACAGCTCATTGGGCATCTTTGGTGGGAAAACAGCTTATTTGCACAGTCACTAAGACAAATTAGGAGGGCAAAATAGCCCATTAGCATACCTTTGGTGGGGAAAACAACCCATTGGCTCGATCGTCAAGCACCTTCAGTGGGAAAAATAGCTATTGACACGTTCGACAGGAAAAGCAACCCATTAGATCACTGCCGGTGGGCAAAATTTTCATTTGGCACTCTTTTACTAGGCAAAATAGCACGTTGGCAAGGTGGCACCTTCGATGGTAAAAATAACCCACTAATATGTTCTCTAGGCACCTTCAGCAGGAAAACACCACAGTCCCATGATCATTAGGCATCTTCAATGGGATAAATAGCCGGTTGGCACACATTTAGTGGGCAAAACAGCCCATTGGGCATCTTCAGTGGAAAAATAGCCCGTTTGTACACCTTCGGTAGGTAGAACAACTCGTTGGCACAGTCACTAGGTGCCTTGGTGCGAAAAAAGCTCGTTGGCACATCTTTGGTGGGAAAAACCCCATAGTTGCACATCTTCAGTCGGCAAAATAGCCCATGACACACCTTCGGTGGACAAAACATAGCCCATTGGCACACCTTTAGTGAATAAAACACAGCTTGATGGCACACCTTCGGTGGACAAAACATCCAATTGGAATGGTCACTAGGCACCTTTGGTAGGGAAAACACCCCGTTGAGACACTTTCGATGATAAAAACACCACGTTGACATGGTTATTAGGCACCTTCGGTGGGCACAATAGCTCGTTGCCACACCTTTGATGGGCAAAACAAGCATTGGCACACCTTCAGTGAAAAAAATAGAACGTTGGCACGATCGTTAGGCACCTTCGGTGGCCAAACTGTCCGTTTGCACAGTTACCAGGCATTTTTAGTAGGAAAAACAGCCCGTTGGGCACCTTCAGTGGGAAACACAACCTATTGGCACACTTTCAATGGGCAAAACAGCCCGTTTGCATGATTGCTAAGCTCCTTTGGTGGGCAAAATAGTCCATTAGCATGGTTGCTAGGCACCTTTGGTGGGAAAGACTACCCGTTGGCATACCTTTGGTGGGGAAAAACTACCCGTTGGCATACCTTTGGTGGGAAAAATAACATGTTGGCATGGTTGCTAGGCACCTTTAGTGGGCAAAAAAGTCCATTGATGCGATCACTGGGCACCTTCGGTGGGAAAAGCAGTTTGTTAGGCACATTTGTTGCAAAAAACAACCAGTCAGTGCTCCTTCAGTGAGCAAAACTGCCTGTTAATAAGGTAGTTAGGGACCTCCAGCAGGAAAAAATTATGCATTGGGCACCTTCAGTGTCAAACATAGCCCGTTATCGCATTTTTCTTAAGTAAAACAACCCATTGGGAAGCATCTGTGGAAAGATAGCCCGTTGGCACACCTTTGATGGGAAAAACAGAACGTTGGCACGTTTGCTAGGTACCTTCGGTGGGAAAAACAAACCATTGGGAAGCATCAGTGGGAAAGATAGCCCATTGGCACACCTTTGATGGGAAAAACAACACATTGGCACGTTTGCTAGGCACCTTCGGTGGGAAAAACAATATATTGGCACACCTTTGATGAGCAACACAGCCCGTTGGCATGTCACTAGACATCCTCGGTGGGCAAAAGAGTCTGTTGGGCACCTTCGATGGAAAAAACAGCCCCTCGGAACACCTTCAGTAGGGAAAATAGCTCGTTGGCACACCTTTGCTATCCAAAACGACATGTTGGGACAGTTGCTTGGCACCTTTGATGGGAAAAATAGTCCGTTGGTACACCTTTGGTTACCAAATCAGCCCTTTGGCAAGGTCGTCACGCACCTTCAGTAGGAAAAAACAACCCATTAGGCTCCTTCAGTAGGAAACACAACCTATTTTGGTAGGGTAAATAGCCTATTAGCACGTTTGCAAGGCACCTTTGGCAGGAAAAATAGCCCTTTGGTAAAACTTCAGTGGGCAACATAGCCTATTGGCTCGCCTTTCATGGGCAAAATAGCCCATTAGAATAGCTTCGATCGGGCAAATAGCCATTAGGCACGGTAGCATGA
Organism: Erythroxylum baracoense; assembly: GCA_025629805.1. Classification (NCBI taxonomy): domain Eukaryota; kingdom Viridiplantae; phylum Streptophyta; class Magnoliopsida; order Malpighiales; family Erythroxylaceae; genus Erythroxylum; species Erythroxylum baracoense. Next base: position 2,828 of record JAOTAY010020737.1, on the reverse strand, counting down.
CATCTTTTATGGTTCTGTGGACAAAAAACAACGCATTGGCACACCATTGGTTGATAAAACACAGCCCAATGGCACATCTTTGGTGAACAAAATAGCTCTTTGGTATAATCACTAGGCTCCATCGGTGGGAAAAACACCCCATTAGCACACCTTCGGTGGAAAAAACACCACATTGACATGGTCGTTAGCCATCTTCTGTTGGCATGGTTGCTAAATGGCTTTGGTGGGTAAGACAACCCGTTGCCACACCTTTTGTGGGCAAAGTAGCCCGTTGGACGATCGCTAGACACTGTTAGTGGGAAAAAAAGCCCGTTGGCATTGTCGCTATACACCTTCGCTGGGAAAATAGCCCGTTGGCACATCTTTGATGGGAAAACCGCTTATTGGCACACCTTCAGTGGAAAAAATAACACGTTGGCACAGTCGCTAGGCACCTTTGGTGGTCAAAACAGTATGTTGGCATGGTTGCTAGCCACCTTTAGTGGATAAAATAGCCCGTTGCCATGATCGCTAGGCACCTTCTATGGGAAAAGAAGTTCGTTGGGCACATTTGTTAGTAAAAATAACCCGTTGGCACTCCTTTAATGGGCAAAATAGCCCGTTGGCATAGTCGCTAGGCACCTTCTATAGGAAAAAACTGTTCGTTTCGCACCTTCAGTGCAAACACAACTTGGTAGCACACTTTTCGTAGGCAAAATAGCCCGTTGGCACATCTTTAATGGACAAGACAGCCTGTTGGCATGCTCACTAGGCACCTTTGGTGGGAAAACAGCCTATTGGGAAGCATCAGTGGGAAACATAGCCCGCTGGCACTCTTTCGATGGGAAAAACAGCACATTGACATGTTTGCTAGGCCTCTTTAGTGGAAAAAATATCACATTGGCACACCTTCGATAGGCAACACAGCCAGTTGGCATGGTCTCTAGGCATCTTTGGTGGGCAAAACAGTCCTTTGGGCACCTTCGATTGGAAAAATAGCCCATTGGAATACCTTCAGTAGGAAAAATAGCCTGTTGGCACACCTTCGCCATGCAAAACAACACGTTGGGACAGTCGCTAGGCACCTTCGATGGAAAAATAGCACGTTGGCATACCTTTGGTGACCAAAACAACCCGTCGGCATGGTTGTCAGGCACCTTCGCTGGGAAAAACAACTCGTTGGGCACCTTTGGTGGGAAACGCAACCTATTTTGGTAGGGAAAATAGCCTGTTGCGCGTTTTCTTGGCACCTTTTATGGGAAAAATAGCCCTTTGGTAAACCTTTGATGGGCAAAATTGCCCATTGGCTCACATTTTGCAAGTAGAATAGCCCATTGGAATAGCTTCGAACGGGCAAATAGCCAGTAGGCATGGTCTCTAGGCACCTTCAGCGGGCAAAACAGTTGATTGGGCACCTTTAGCAGGAAAAATAGCTCGTTTGCACACCTTTAATAGGGAAAATAGCCCATTCGCAGAGTCGCTAGGTGCCTTTGGAGGGCAAAATAGCCAGTTGGCACTCCTTTAGTGGCGAAAACAACCCATTGAGCACCTTTGGTGGAAAAAATAGCCCTTTTGCACACCTTCAGTGGGTAAAACGTCCCGTTGGCACGATCTCTAGGTGCCTTTGGCGGGAAAAAATAGCCCATTTGCACACCTTCAATAGGGAAAATGGCCTATTGGCACAATCACTACGTGCCTTCGGAGGGCAAAATAGCCCGTTGGCACACCTTTGGTGGGGAAAACAACCTATTGGACACCTTCGGTGGACAATATAGCCCTTGTTCACACCTTTAGTCGGCAAAACATCCTGTTGGCACGATTGCTAGCTACCTTCGGCGATAAAAAATAGCTCGTTAGCACTTCATCGGTAAAAAAAATTCCATGATTGCGCGGTCGCACTGTAGCACGACATCTTCAATGGTTCGGTGGACAAAACACAATGCATCGGCACACCTTTAGCGGATAAAACACAGCTCGATGGCACATCTTTGGTAAACAAAACAGCTCGCTGGTACAGTCACTAGGCTCCATCGCTAGGATAAACAACCCATTGTCACACCTTCTGTGGGAAAAACACTACGTTGACTTAGTTATTAGTCTCCTTTGATTGGCAAATTAGCTTGTTGGCATGGTCGCTAAATGGCTTTGATGGGCAAAATAGCCCGTTGCCACACCTTTTGTGGGCTAAGTAGCCCGTTGGATGGTTGCTAGACATCGTTGGTGGGAGAAACAGCCTGTTCGCATGGTCGCTATACACCTTTGGTGGGAAAACAACCCGTTGGCACATCTGTGGTGGGAAAAACAGCCCTTTGGCGCACCTTCGGCGAAAAAAATAGTACGTAGTCACAGTCACTAGGCACCTTTGGTGGTCAAAATAGGATGTTGGCACAGTTGCTAGCCACCTTCAGTAGGCAAAATAGCCCGTTTGCACACCTTTAATAGGGAAGATAGCCCATTGGCACAGTCACTACGTCCTTTCAGAGGGCAAAATAGTCCGTGGGCACACCTTTGGTGGGGAAAACAGCCTATTAACTCGATTGTCGGGCACCTGTCGGGCACCTTTGGTGGGAAAAAAAGCTTGTTGGCATGTTCAGTGGGAAAAACAACCCATTGGATCACTTCAGTAGGCAAAATAGCCCATTGGCACTCCTTTGCTAAGCAAAAGAGCATGTTGGCACGGTCGCTGGGCATCTTTGGTGGGAAAAATAGCCTTTTGGTAAACCTTCAGTGGGCCAAACAGCCCATTGGCACAACCTTTTTGAGCAAAATAGCCTGTTGGAACACCTTTAGTAGGGAAAACAGCCCATTTGTATAGTCACTAGGACACTTTGGGAGGGCAAAATAGCCCA
>JAOTAY010020736.1:0-11910 GCA_025629805.1 Erythroxylum baracoense | reverse complement strand
TCCACTAGCTTTAAGGCTTGGCTAGGACAATTAGTTAGATTTAAAGCATGTAATGTGGTTAGTATAAAACGAAAGGCCATCAAAGCTCAAGGGGGCTTAATAAAGGGAAAATTTACATTAAGAGGTAGGCTATTTGGATAACGTAGGTTATTAAAAGAAGGAATGCATATATCATTTCCACATTAATGGTTGTGATAAAAATGTAATCTTAAATAAAAAAGTCAAACCAAAGTTAGGATGTACATGTCATGAAGTTCACACATAAATAAAAGATAATGAGACTGATATGGATGTGTCAGTATAATAAGACTCAAAATCTCTCTGGCTTCACAACTCTTCTAACAATAATCCATATTAACCAATCACAAAAGTAAAAGTACATGCTAAGTTGTTATAGATTCTTCTAGTCAATTGACTCTCTAATCATAACTATATAATCCTAGAAGCAACAGAAAAAGAGAAATTATTTGTTTGTTTGTTTTATTCTCTCTCTCATTTTGTTGAAAACTTAAAAACGTGTAAAAATAAACAAACTTAAAAACACATATGCATATAAGAAAGAAATGTGAAAATGTAAAGAAAAGAAATAAATTTTCCTAGGTTGCCTCATAAATTTCCATTAGGTTGCTTCCCAAGAAGCGCCTTTTTTATTATCGCTAGCTCGACTCCTTTTTCTCCTTATAACGAGATAAAATTATGATCTTCTAGTGTCACAATTTTCACTTTCTCTATATGATGTTCTTCAAGATAGGGTCTAAGTTAATGATCATTCACCTCTAGTGTCTTCCCTATCTTCAAACTTCCAATCTTTGCTGAGTCCATACATTCTTGAAATATCGCGAATGTCTCTTCAACTTTTTCTTCTTTGTTTAATTTCTCCAACCTGCTAGGCAAAGGTGAAGGTTTAGTTTCAACAACAATTACAAACTCAGTATTTACGTTTAAGCTAAATGATATGTCTTTTTCTCCTTCAAGCTCCTCCTCCACTTCTTCTTCACAAGCATTTCCTTGAGTAGTCTTCTCAAGATTCTCAAGCTCCTCTTCACTCTATAAGGCCTTTGTATTAACATCTCTTGGGTACTCCTTAAGATGAGATGGTTGCATTTCTTCGCTTTGTGATGCTAGACAGTTGGTAGCTTCAATTAGTTGACCCATCTAGCTTACCCAGTTTTTGATTCTAGAAATTGTTTCATACTAGAGTTGTATCTTTTCATGCCGAAATCGTAAAGTATTAGAAACACAAATATTGACTAATTCTTTTAGAGATGTACCTGAGTTGTGTTGCCTCTCCAAATATTTTACTCGAGACCCTGTATCTTGCGAACATTGGCTGACATCCTATTGAAATTGTTGTACACTCTGTTGAAGTTGAATATTGTTAGCAGTCATAATATTAAGCAAATCTTCCAGAGATCAACCTAAGTTGGAATAAAGTGCATCTAGTGTATGTGGGAATTGTTGTGCACACTACAGCTCATCTAAGTGGTAGTCTTGTTGGCTATCCCATCTATAAGCTAAGCTTGGTTTATTACTTCAAGCTTTATTATAGGATTAGGAGTATAGGCTATAGGTAAAATTGAAATACTCTTGTAATGACATACTCCCTTTGTAGTATAAATACAAAGGTAAATATAGGCTATAGGTAAAACTGAAATACTCTTATAATGACATACTCCCTTTGTAATGACATATTTTCCTTTCTTCTTCTTTTTTTAAATAAATACAAACAAATGTTAAAAGATCAAGAAATAAATGTAAAAGCAAATGATAAACAAATATATACAAAACACCAATTAAAATCAAGAAAAAAATTAAAACACTAAACTCCTGAGCAACAGTGCCAAAATTGACGTAGCGCATCGTAACACTATTCAAAATAATGAGACCTACAACTATAGCAATGGTGAATCTAGGACAATCCCACAGAGAGTATGCACAAAAGTTTGGGTTATAGGGGTTTATGGTTTGGTTTTCATATAAGAAATTAAAATTAAACTAAACTAATAAAAAAAATTAAAGAAACCATTCTGAAAATAAAGAAAGTGATGAATTTGCTATGGACCCGATCATTGGTTCAATATCAATCTACACACAATTAAACATATTTCATTGAATTGTTGTTCTCATAACTCTACTAGCAACTATTAATCGTAGGTTAACAATAAGCTCTGTTAACTCTGGTTTCCCTTAGAACATGTTTAATTAAGAAAAGCTCGTTAATTAATCTTAGATATCGAACAGCCTAAAACAAGCTCTTTAGATTTAATTGGACAGCCACATTATAAGTTAGTAAAATAGATTAATCAAAGAAACAACCATATAAACTCAGGTCATTTAACCCGGGTCACATTATCCCTAATGATTCGAAACCATTAGTAGCTACAAACGAATCTCAACATAATAATTACAGATTATATTGAAGATTCTCATTGCAAATAGAGCATTCAATTCTTAGATAACCCCGAAACATTAAACATAGGATAACATAATCAATCCCTAAGAGAAAAAACAAAAATAATGAGAGAAATGCTTAACCAGGTTCATCGGCGTCGGTATCATCTTCGAACCAGTTTCGGGAAGCATATCCCTCCATAGGTCTCCAAAGTATTCAAGTTTTGCCCCTCTTGAATTCTCCCGAAACCTTTAAATCATTTCCTTTTGCCTTTCATAAACATTTCATCCTTCTATCGTCATTTTTATACTAAAAATTAGGTTTTTGGGACAACTGGTCATTTCTCACAGATGTGAAAATGATGTTCACAACTGTGAGTGTGAGTCATTGGGCTTATGGCTGTGAGCCACCTTACATAGGTGTGAGACATCACATATTTATCATGGCCGTAAGAGATGTCTCATGGTCATGACAAATTGATGTTGGCCGTGAGTTACTTCCCGCACTCTTCATCTTTATGTTTTCAACCTATACTCATCATCTTCATGCATTTTCCTATCTCCTCTTTCTCTAATCATTCTCATTCTTGCTCCATAAGGACAAATGATTGTGAATCTTTGAAAAACGGCTCAAATATTATGCTTTTGACTCACTTTAGCTCTTTCGCTTCCGAATTGTACCTAAACCCAAATATGAACTAAAGTGAATGTCTTAAGCATTTCATATCATTAATCACTAAGTGTTGTGGAATAAATGTGTAATCAATTAAGCACATATCAACATGCCCATAATTAATATCACCTCAGTTTGTTTCATTAGATCTTCAAATTAATTCCAATAACTGAATCCAAATCTCCCATTTAAAATGATTTGTTATCCTAGTTTTCTTGATTCTCCCTTGATCATAATTAATATTTCCCCTTCTTTCCAAGCTTCCAAATTTGAATTGAGAGCCAATTAAATTCTTTTTGGTAAATTCCTTTTTTAGTTCAATTTTCCAATCAAATAGCATTTTCAACTCATTCCCTACAAAAGTAAACAAAGCGGTTAAGTTTGAACACAATTAAAAGGGAATTATGGAGGATTTAATACTACAAATTAGGACAAAATCATGACAAATCACTTATACTATATCACCATATGGCGATTATAATACTAATGAGATAGTTATTTGGTGAGAGAATTCCACAAAGTTCTGTTTAATAAGTACTTATTTAAATCTTATGACTTTTATCTTAATTATTATCATAATTAAGAGAACACTTCAAAATGCATACTTAGAATTTTGATGAGACTTTACCTCCTTTTGCATACCTAATGGCTTTAATATTCTATTATATAATACTATTTCAACAATGCAAGGAACTACATAAAGTGCATTGAAGAATTTCTTGATCCAAATAATCATTTCCCACTAAATCAAAAATGTATTATGGCTTGATTAACAATTGATTTTGTATTGGAACCTTCTAAATATAAGATGAGATTGTTTTAAGTGAAATATCTTTTAACTAAGATTTAATTTTATTAAACTAAAGTTAACATCCATATGGCCTTGAACTTAAATATCAACTCATAGATAAAATAATGGATATCTTTAATACTTTATAAGGATCGAATATTTTAAATCTTGAACACCTTTAGTAAGTAATCCATATAATTGGATTAGAATAGGTAAGTAAATTTTGTATTTATCTTTATAAATATACATTCGCAAAACTTAAATTGTTACTTTTTCATATTCATTATAAATTTGATTTTGGACCATCATATCTTAAATAATTAAAAATATGAAATGTTGTTCCTTATTAACAATATCTCTCTATATACTCTCACTAAAGAGAGCAATTATACTCTCACTATCCTTCTTATAGATATGATAAATCAACAATCATCTCTAAAAGTTAAATCAACAATCATATCTAAAAGTAATTCTTTCAATTCATTATAAAAATGAATATTTAAACATCTCGTAGGCATTAGTTCCATTTGGACGTACAATTTTGAGATTTGAAATTTTTCAAACTTTATTTTACCCTAAATATTTATCTTAAGAGTTATTCTCTTATAAGCATGCATTGAAACAAATGTTTTATTTAATGGAGTTTGTAAGATGATAGCCAACCTTTTAGATATTTCATAACTTTTTATTATTTGATTTAGTTCTAAATTTTTTAGATAATATATACCTTAACTAAGCACCATATCCTAAAATCATTAGCTTTGAAACTTTTAAAGTTTTACCATTGTATATCTAATATGGAATTTACTAATTGATTTAATTAAACCTATCAATGGCAAGTTGTTGTACTAGATATACCTATACAAGAAATAAATATTGTTTCATACAATATCTCATCTTGTATCTTTCCTCCTCACACAAGTCTATACTATTGTGGAATTTAATTATAGAAGTATTCACTGAAGAATCTCACTCCTTATAAATAACCAAAAAAATTTAAATCTCACCACATCTATAGTATCGAAGTGCTTTAACATTCACAATTATTCATTTCTCTTAAATTTTAGTACTTTAAACTTTTTGAAAATTTAAATCAATATTTTATTTAATATATGGAACTTTATCATTTAAATCTATAAGTAAATTTAATAAAATATAAGTATTCATCCTTCTAAATTGTCATTGCATCCTATAAATCATATATAAAATTTAACAACTTAATACCATAAGCATTCTTTTAATAAAAGTTGATATAGTGATCCTTCAACCTAATAAGTTTCATACAATTTATGATCAAAAAGATACTTATGATTCTTATTATATTGATTTAACAAATATGACACAAAAACGTAGTGTTGGTTATCTAACTTTAAATTATTGCCCCTTATCTTAAACATAAGTCACTTTTGATATAATACATACAAATAATTTATATAAACTTTGATCAACTACTTTTACTCAATAATATATTTCTTATCATACTATAGGAATTTTAATAATATTGAATACAAATTTAGTACCAAATACTCATAAAAGTATAATAATATTTGTTATTAGAAGACAATACTTGCATGAATTTTCCTATAATATATGATAATTGAAGGCATTTGAAAATTCACACAACTGCCTTCAATTATAGTCATTAATTATACTATTAGTATCCTAAATTGAGTGGAATAATTTCGTCTAGTACTATATCTTTCACCTATACTTTATGCAACCATGTGATTTGTACTATTATGGTGTTAGTATCCATCTTACATGTTACTTTTAAGGTTTATGAGGCACTAGCTAGTTTTAAAATGTTATAACTTTGTCATTTAAATTTTATTGACATGTCTATTAAAATTTATCATAGAAAACTTTTATAGGGATTAATATGAATATTACATAATAGACATATAACTTTCCTTTCTAACTTTGAGAACTCATCTTTAACCTAACCTATGTCTAAGAATTTTAGTTCACTAAAAGTTAGTATTAACAATACCAAGCAAAGGTAATTTCTACTCAAACTAAATAAATGTAAAGAAAGTAAGTGATAGGTTATTTATTATGATAACCGACTAAGATTACAACTCTAATCATATAATTGGCCACTCTTTTCTATTGTATTGATATATCATAAAATGTTTGGGTTTTATCTCTTTTTCTATTTAACTTCCTCCATCAATTAGGTTTTGAGTATGCTTATGGTGCAATATAAGGACTGAAATCTTTAAAAAAGAGTTTAGACATTTCAATGTATGATATATTCAATAGTTTTAAGTTGATGAAATATGTTTCCAAGAAATAATCTTGTGGTTTTATAATATTCCAAACCATTGATTATTTTCTTATGAATGTTTAAATACGTGCTTCTGTTAGAATGTACATCCGAGGTAAGGTTATTAAAAACAATGGTTTCGTTCTATTTTGAATTAAGATTGCATCATTTGCAATTATGATTGTGATTTAACAACATTGAAATTTTTACGATAACCAACCATTTTTTCTTGGAGTAATATCTGGTCATAATTAAAGTTCTAGTCATCATTCTGTTACTTTTGTAGTTTTTAATTCATCATAACATTTGATGTTTATTTTGGGTTTTTTTAAATGCCTTTAGGTATGCTATTTTGATCTGTAAGGACATGTTTAGGAAAGAAGAATAATGTTTGTAGGCTTTGCTATATAAAACAATAATAAATTAATCATGTTCCTTTTGTTAGAGTCATTTACTGCATAAGCCTTTTTTTTATATACTATTACAAAAGGGTGGATCTAATTTCATTTTACTAGTAGTTTACGCATTGAATCAAAGAAAAAGCCTAACGAAAAGTATTAAGCCTAAATCCAAAAGGACACAGTATATTAGGAGCCTATGCCAACTTTTTATGTGAAATAAATGTTTTCCATTTTAATATTTGTAGAAATTTCTATTAAAGCTTATTTAAATCCCATTTTTTTAATATATCTTAGGAGAAACGATCAATCACACCTTAACTCAAGATGGTTACTATTGAAGTTATGTTTTTAAATTAAATTGGGAAATGATTTCTTAACCTTGACAATTGATAATTGTTCCAAAGCGATAAGGTCATAAATAGTAGTGCTAGTATGTAAGTTCTTAAACTTAACACGAGCGAAAGCAAAAAACATTAAAATAGTTGCTGTCATCCTTCAACTGGGTGCTTTTATAATTGAATAAATTTAGTAACACATCTTGTTACAGTTGATACAAGTATTGATTCATGCAACTAGATATTTAGGATTTTAACTTGATAAATTAGCTTTGAAAGTATCAATAAATGTGTCCATTAGCTTCAGTTACTTAGACTTTGATATATCATCCTTGTTGAGTGCCCTAACTTCTTACTATGATAGGTGAAACCTTGTACTGCTCTCATTTTGCCACAGAAAATTCCTTCACCCAGGATAGGCACCTTAATAAAGAGGACTAAGGAGCAGTTGAGGAAGGCGCTCATGTTAAATTCCCATCTCCTTTAAGCTTCATTAAAAAGCCTCTAACCTTAAACTTCTTAAGTGAATGTCTAACTGCAAAGCTAAGTCTAGAATTAGACTTCATTTTATGCCTTAAGGAAGGTTCAATCTATTTTTGTAACATTCACTGCACTTAAAGTGATTTGATAATAATGATCTCAAGTAGCCTATAATATCTGTATCTAAATAAATCGTAAAGCTTAATTTTTAGATTAAGAAAAACTGTTGTTCCTTTCTCTCCATACCTTATATATGTTATAGTTTAATCACAATTTGAATATATTCATATCACTTTTGTTGTGGTATCTGACTCCCAGATTGTTAATCACCTGTTCACATAAATGTTCTTAAGTTTGTAACTACGCTAATATAGCATTTTTCTTCGGTTGTATAAAGTATAAGGAAATAAAAGGAGTACGTGGTATACACTCTCAGGAGTCTCTTGAAAGAAAGTACGTAAATCGTTTATGGAAGAGCTCCACTTAATAATATCAAAATTCATAATACGTGTTTTTATTGCCATCTATATGAAGGAAGTTTTAGGTATATGGCATTTAAACCAAACCAGCCTAATCTAAGGAACTTCTTACAGGGATGTTTGAATAGAGTAAACATGGGGAGTTGGTGAACTTTTCTGAATTATGTTTGATCCAAATGATGAAATCCTCTTTGGAAGGGTTAGGCCTATAGTTGGGAACCTCATTAAGGATATAAGTCAATCCACTCTACACACAGCACCACTTGTCTTTCCTGATAACTATTTTAACTTTAGCATTTGTAAAATTCAACAATTACTTAGAGGGAAAAGTTGGAAGTAAGTACAAGGGACTTAAATTTAATAAGTTATGAACCCAGAAGCTAGTATATTTTCCATTGCCAACTTAGCTTTCATCTCCTTAGAAAGAGGCTTTCTAACTTTCAATGATAGGTTAATAGTCCAAGAGCTGTGAGGCTTAGATTTTATAATCCAAAATTTTTTACCATTTAAATACTCCTTGTGAATCCATTTGACCCACAAATTTTTAGGATCATTGAAAAATCTCCAAATTTTTTTGTCCACGAGCACCTTGTTTGTGGTATGCATTTTGTTCCTAACCTACCTTGGTTTTTATGGAGACAAACATCCTTCCATGTAAATTTAGGCGCATGGTTAGAGAGAGTTAAACCACCTTCTAGAAAGTTTATAAGGAGTTTTTTAACACCTTAATAAGATTGAGAGATAAGAATAGATATGAGCTCCAATACACATATGCATTTTTAAAAATTGATATTATAAACCAACATATGCTAGCATAAGAGATGAATTTTTTTCATCTATTAATTCTCTTTATTATGGAATCAAAAAGAGGGGATCAATGCCTAAAGGTTGCTCTGAAGGTAAAGATGGGAATTCCTAAATATTAAAAGAGGCATTATGTGGCTAAAGCCTAGATAATATAACCAACTCCTAATTTAGGTCACTTGTACAATATAAAACAAAAGGTTGGCTTTGCTTCTATTGACTAAAAGGCCAGAGATATCAGTAAAACTTTTGAAGGATTTCATACGAATCTTTACTTATTCTTTATTAACTCTGCATATAGAATTAAATCATTAGTAACAAAGAAGTTAAAAACCTTCAAGTTCTTACATTTGTGATAATATGTAAAATGCATGCCTTGAGAAATGTTGAAGGAGAAAAGCTTAATTAATACTTCAATCAAGATAGCAAAAATGTAAGGTGAGATGGAAATCAACCAATTAAATCATAAATTAATAATAAAGATAAAAAGATTTGAAACTAAAAAAAAATAAAGCAATGGGAAGTAGATACAAGAAATGAATTCAACCAATTAAATCAGAAATTAAATATGAAGGAATTAACAATTGAGCAACAAGCACACATAATGGAAGTCAACCAAGAATTTATCAAGTTATGAGAAAGGGGATTTTACCTATCATAAATGCTATCCTAGCTGATTATGTGTTAATAAGGTGTCAATTCTAGACGATCCTAGGGTTGGTTACTCTCTCTCGAGTTATAACTATTAAACCTAATTTATAAACCCTAATTAGATTATGAAATTTGTAATCTCTCAATTCATAAATTATCTAAACCTTAATTAGATATGAAACACTCTTATAAACTATCGGAATATCAAACGAGATCTCTCACCGCATAATTACAAATTGATTTGTTACAGTTTCTATTAAATCACCCAACTCTCATTAATCTGATTTAATCTTTTCTATTCAGTTCACCCTCTTAGTTTGTTATTGAATTATGCAAGGAAATAATCAAATCACGACATTCATCTAATAATCACAATCAATTACATTATCGTTAAATCAAAATAAGATCTTGAAAAAGAGATAAAACATCATCAACATTCTACATCTATCATCATACAGTCCATCCCAACTTTATACATGAATAAAATTGAAATGGAAAGGAAATAGAAACTTAGAATTGACGATCTGGGAAGGCGATAGAGTCGAGAAACCTCCTAATCCGAGAAGCATGTCGAGATCGCTTCTTCTTCCTCCTCTCTTCCTCTTCCTCTTCCTCTTCCTCTCTTAGGGTTTCCAAAAGTGGCTGCCCAAAGAAATCTCTCTTATTTTGTCTTGTTGTTCTTTAAATAGTCTCTTATATTTTAGGTAACCCTACGACTTTTTTTAAAGTTTGAAAGATCTAAAAAGTCCCTCGAAATGTGAAGTTCATAAATGTCTGTGTGTCCACCCAATGTAGGCCATGATTGTGGCCCTGCAGGCCGCGATCGTGGCTCACATCTGAGCCTTTTATCATGATCGTGGGCCATTCCTGGAGCTTCTGTCATAATCATGGCCTGATAGGCTTCCACGATTATGGGTCATTGCTTTAACCCGAATGTCTTCTAAAACTCTTATGTTCTTTGATATTGACCATAAAATACTAACAAACACATCAAGATATCTCAAAAACATAATATTTAAGCTCAAAATCTTGTACTAACCCTTAAAACACAAATAAATAACAAACTATCATAATTTGAACCTAAACGCATACTAAAAGATTGAATTAACAGCTAAACACATATCAAACTATACCCTAAAACACGATATAATTTACACTTATCACATCCCTGCACCTATACATTTGCTTGTCCTCAAGCAAATAAAACAACAAATAACACAAAATCACAAAGCACATAATGCAATAATGAGATATTGACTTCAACTTTATGAAACAAATTTAACTCTAAACACAATCATTCAAGTTGTTCCAATTCATTAACATGCAAAATTTGCTTCTAGGAGTTATGGAATAAGTATACATATTAATCAAGACTTAAATATCAAGTTTATTTACCCCTTTCAATTGTACATATACATGAATAATTATTTGGTCATTCAAACTTTATAACTAATCTTAATTACGTTTTCATAAAAAGTTAAGCTACTTGTAAGTTCATTAGGTTTTTGTTAGAAAACATTCTTTTTTGTTACTTTTTGTGGACATGAACCTAGTTTTTTTACACGGAGGTAAACATTGGTGATGAATGTCGATCCGGTTACTCATCTAAGTCATATTTTTATTAAGTTGCTTGGTTGGAATGTCATTGTATCCTTTTAATATGAAGGCACACATTTGTGATGTCTGTCGATCTAGTTACTCAGCTACATTACGTTCTCAATTGGCTACTGGCTCTATTCATAACCTGAAGGCTAGCGAAATAATTATTTATTTAAAATTTACAAACACATTTTTTTAATTAATTAATGCCTACCTTGTTGCTTTAGTTACTCATTTTCATGAAAAAAAATACTAGTAAATTTACTTAGTCGAAAGACCTAAAATTATGAATGAATGTGACAACTTATAGGGAGATAAACTAACACTGAATCCTAATTAACTTACATATTTTAGCCAAAGAACCCAGATCACTAATTTCACGAACTAATGACTCTTCACAACCTAATAACTTATGTTTAAAATTAAATCAATTTTAACCCATCTAGGCCATCGATACATTCACACAATTTATAATATACAACCTAAACATATTAATATAACAATATGCAAAATTCAAACTTAAAGCAGAAAACAAAACCCTTGCCACACTTGAATAACACATTGTCCTCAATGTGAGGAGGGTACACAAACACACTAGGAGGAAATAAAACACAAAATACAAAAAAAATAAGAAGGAAATACTAAAAAAATTTAAAAGAGAAGGTTTAGAACATGAACTCATCTGGGTGATTGAGGTGGGGATGGTGTGGGAGATGGAGACCCAATGCATTTGACACCAAGCTGAGTTCCCTTTTTTATAATTGATTCAAAGAGAATAAGAGAGTTAGAAATCTAACCATTCCATATCATTACCAGCTTATTTTAGAATTTAAAACAAACCTAACTACACAAAAATTTAAATCTAACTACTAAACATGCTAATTTAAGGTCATTATCTTGACCTTGCATCCTTGAAAGCTTAGCCAGGATCAATTATAAGTGACTTGCTTCCACCCTTCTCATTCAACTTTAATTTTGTAACTTGAGAGTAAGCTACAAATTGCAAAATGATTAGAAGGACAAAATTGATCAAGTTGAGAA
>JAOTAY010020735.1:0-11910 GCA_025629805.1 Erythroxylum baracoense | reverse complement strand
AATGTAGTTTTATAATTACCTTCACTTTTATGGTTGTTATCCTATTCCATGCCTATCATTGGAACTCTTTTCAACTCCTAGCATGTTTTTATAGTTTTTTACTCCTTTTAGTAAACTTAGATAAAGGGTCCTTGAGAGAATCTACCTCCTTTTTTAATGCTTCATTCTTATGCATTAATGCATCTAAATCATGATTGTCATCAATAATCACATTTTTAGATACTTTAATGCTATGCAATTCACATTTCATTCTCATTCATGCATGCATATAATTATTTTTAAACTTCCTTGAGTTTGGAACATAATTTATTCCTTTTCTTACTCATGATTTCCAAACTTGTAACTAATTCATCATATGTCAAATAAATATCACTATCACACAAGTTAGGATTGGATGTTCCCTTGCTATCTCTTCTTTCGGATGTTTATTTTTATATTCACTTATTTCATCCTAAGTTGATGCTTTAATTACTTTCTTCTTGTCTTGCTTCTCCTTCCTATAAGTTCTTTAGCACTTTTTATTATCTTTGATTAAAGGACACTATGACTCTATATGACTGAGTTTTCAATGTTCAAAGCAAGCAATGTTAAAGGATTCAATTTTACTTTCCTTAAAATCCTTTCTTTTAGAGATCTTCTTCTTTAAGAATTTCTTGAATTTCTCTAGCATCTTATTCATTGCTTTCACTAATTGATGTCTCTTACTTTTTATTTGATTATTCCTTTAAGGCTTTAAATGCTAAATTCTTTTTCTTTGGAAGAGTCATTTCTTTTTTGCATCTCTTGGGGCCTTATTTTGTATATAAAAAGAGATCCAATAAGCTCCTTCAATGGTAGTTTTGTTAGATCATTGGCTCCTTGTATGGTCATCACTTTAGCTTCCCACATCTTTAGAAATGAACTTTAAGGGTCTTTTCAAGACCTTTAAGTCCATTAATAATATCTAGTAAATATAGTACATATGCTATATATGCTTTCAACATGCCTCACTTGAAATAATTCATAGTGATATATTAACATGTTTACTTTGCTCTCCTTTACTTAATTCTTTCTCTCATGTGTAACTTCTAAGGTATGCCAAATTTCATAGCCCATTCACATATAGAAACCCTATTGAATTTATTTATATGTAATCAATAAAAAAGGATGTGTATGGACTTATTATTAAAGGGAACTAATATTTTATTTTAAGATTCTCATTCTTCCTTTAATTTGGATACCTTTTGTTATCTACAATTTTTGTAAGAATAAAAGGACCATTTGAAACTATTTTTCCATAAGTCTACACTTTCAACCATTAAGAAAAATCTCATCCTAATTTTCTAATAATCATAATCATTGTCATTAAAGAAAGTGGTCTACTAAAGCTTTATCCCTTTTGGTTGAACGAGGATGATGCTCCTAAATATTTCATTATTGTCTTTACTATAGGATTTCATTAGAAATGCTAACCTAATAAACTCGTTTTGATGCCACTTGTTAGTCCCTAATGGCATCTAAGAGGGGAGATGAATTGGGTGTATATAAAAATCAACAAATTTTCTAACTAATGTACTCAATTAATAACAATCAATGTAAATAAGGATGTGAAAATTGCTTAATATAAATTAATAACTTGAAGAAGATAGGGAAGCAAGAAAGCAAGCTAATTTATAGTGGTTCAGTACAATTCTTATATATGTTTGATCCTAAGATTATTTTTAAAATTCTACTATAATTTTTCTTTTAAGGAGAATAATAAACTTTGTTCAATCCTATTTAGTAAGAGAAACCCTTCTTATAGTCCTCTTCCAAGGTAAAGAGGAACATCAATCTCAATTGGATCATGCCAAGTATAATAATATAATGCCCTAACCGAATTTTACAACCCAAAATACTACATTTTATCACTTACTCATATAAATATGAAACGATTATGCTCAAATGATTGAAAACACTTAGAAATGTGTATAATATACACTTAACTGATTCTTGAAGCTAAAACCGATGATAAAACACTTATTTATAGTGTTTTGCAATCCTTCCTATCCGTTAGAGATAAGAATTAACTATTACAATGGCTATATATAGAGCACTAGTTGACCAGTATGCATCAAAGTTAAAAGATTCATCTGTTGTTTCAATGCTAGTCGACCAATACAACAAACTCACAATACATCAAATTTAACAAGTTGAACCTATAACAATCAACCATTAATCCATATAGGTTGACCTAGCATCACAAAAAATATGATTTTAGCAACTTCAAATGCTCAATATCAATTTGTTTAATGCAATTATGATTTAAGCACATCCCAAAATGTTCCCTAAAGTTTGTTTAAAATATCATGAGGTTTATATAATAAAACCAAAAGTTTCAATGCCTCTTGATGAATAAAAATACTCATGAAATAAAGTGAAATAAAATTTTTATACATGGTGAGCATTTTAGAAAATCAAAGTGATAAAATGAGATTACAATTAACTAACTAAAGAATGACCTTGATAAGTCTTGATCTTCTTTTGTTCTTGGTTTGATATTCTTTGCGACAGTTGTAAACTTCAACTTCTTTTTATCAACTACATAAGCTATTTTCTTAAGTTTATGACTTTATTTTTCTCTCATATTGCTTTTCATCAAAACAGTAAACTCATTAGTAGTAACTATGATTTGTTACAATCAAAACATCAATTGGAGCCTCTCATAGTTCAACTCTTTGTAATATATAAGTGGCAAAATCTGTCCAACCTAACGCTGTCCGTTCTGAATTCAACTGGACCATATGGAGTTGATTGAGTTTCGAACTTGGCTAGAGTTTTTTTATTTTCAAATTTTGGACTTTTGCTCAAGTTCGAGCTTAACTCGAAGTCTAAAATTTTTAATTAAAAGTGTGTCATTTTTGGGTTCTAAAAACTAATATAGTTTAGTTATAACTAAAACTATTCTTTTTTGTTGCACTTAGTTACAAATATTATTACAAATTTTAATTTTATAATAGATTATTATAATACATTATCACCATTTCGACCTTTTCTAAATTAAAAATTGATATGTTTTACTATTTTTAAATTAATTAAAAAAATTTCAAAACTAACCCATAAGTTACCAACCAAAATTTAGAGTGTTTTTAAATCGTATTATATTACTGCTAAATAGTCATGGCCAAATTCAAAGTCGACTAATCTGGCTCACTTCCCTAAAATTTGTTGATAAGATTGCATTTGCCAATTTTTGAACTTAACAATGTGTTAAAAAGAATCTAATCATATACTTATTAATTTGGTAATCTCTCTAATAATAATTTATATTAATTGAATTTTTATAATAAATTATAATATAATAAATATTAATTATGATGATAAAAATAATTAAATAATAGTTAACAAAAATATTTTAAGAATAATTCAATTATATGACTCATTTTAGTGATTTTTTGACCATTATGATTTTTATTAATTTACTTTTATATCATAAATTATTTGTTGATATACTTTACTATTTTGATTAATACTAATTATAATAATTAAAAACTCATTCAAATGATAACTCCCATTGATATGGATACTATTTGTTGTGAATTCACATGAAAATTGCGTTACACCTTGCAAATAGTGGTCCGAAACCAACCATCCCTTTTCCTCAGGAACAGATCACCTGTTCGATTTACTCTATTCCTACTATATTCTATCTCATTTCATCCACACATTTATGTGGAACCCAGAGAAATATGTGGATGAGATAGAATGGAACATAGTAGGAATAGAGTAAGTAGAATAGATGATTTCATCCCCCTTTCCCCCGTCTCACTTTACAAATTGACTACACCTTATTTATATAATAGACTTACATAATATGAACTTATATTTGTAATTTTTTCTAAAATTATCTTTTATACTAGTTAATGAAATTTCTCCAAATAATGAATTACTTGGTTATTTCCATGTAAATTCTATTTTTATTAATATTTATTTTGCGCTACATAAATGTTTATTAATTTTATTTTGTTATTTTCATAATAACAATCGATAAAGTTACTCTTTAATGACCAAAAGGTCACATGTTCGAGTCAAGGAAACAACCGTTTTGTAAAAATGCAAAGGAAAGGCTGCGTACATTTGATATCCCTCCCCTATACCATAGCAAAGTAGGAAGTCTTTTGTACTAGAATTCGTTAACTTTTTTATGTTTTATTTTCAGAATAAAAATGTAAATAAATTAATCTAAGATAATTATATTTATATTGATACTGTATATGACAGGCTCCTATCCTAAAATAACTAGGCAGCTTGTTCGACACCTTATGGTGGCCCTCCAGTCGATATCTGATATAGATGGAAGGCTCCCGTGGATCTAAGCTTATTGTCCTTTTTTAATCGAAAAGATTTAACGCATCATAAAAAGACACAAGTAGTGGATTTTCTTTTTTTTAATTTCGACAACACAACAACTGTAGTTTGCCTTCCCAAAATTTTCAAGTCTCTGTAAAAGTTCAAAACACTTCTATAATCCCATCAAAATCTCAATTACAAATTTTTGACTTTAAGTCCATTCACAAGCAATCCCACCAATAACTTCAATAATTAAAAATAAATAAAACATATTCCTGTATTTAACTTTAAAACATTCATATGCATGCATTATTTGCACAAAATACATATTCATAAATATGCAAATGTTCCCAAAAAAAACATATACAAGGCAAAAATACCTACACAGCAACACGTGACGAAGTTGACTACTCGTGAGGAGGAGTCTCTACTACTGAAGCCCCTGAGCGTGCACCTGGGAGGTTTCATTTAAAAACATAAAAGATAGTGTGATGTAAACCAGCTCAGTAAGTGTTAGAATTTCTATTTAAATCATTTTTAACTATTTAAACCTCCCTAAAACAACTTCATCTCAATTCCTATAATTCAATAATTAATATGAAACATATATACTTCAAGAAATTCTCAAATTGCTTTTCAAATAAATAGTGGTAGCATTAAAAATGTCGTGAATTTCATACACGACATAACCTATCATTAACTTCTTTGCCATATGGTACCCTCAGGCATAAAGTAAAGGAGCTAGTTTTACATCGCTTACTAACGATTAGTTAACAACTAGCGACGAAACTGGTTCTAAATTGCTTACCCACACTAGGATAACCACTATTCATCGGTAGTTACAGCGTTGGTTCTGCATCGCTTACCAGTAATTGGTCAACCACTAGTTATGAAATTGGTTCTACACTGCTTATCTGTACTAGGTTAACCACTATATACCTGTAGTTATGGAACTGGTTCTACATCCCTTACCCATACTAGGTCAACCGTTATACACCAATATAATAACATGTATAAAATCTATCAGTATACTATAGGCTAAAAACTATTTCCTTTTTATCAACCAATAACATCATCTCAATATAAACTCAATTCATATAAGATTTAACTTTCAAACTTTAATTCATATATTCTTAAAAAAATAAAATTATACTAGCAATATTCACTTATAAGGCGTCATTCACATAAAACTCATAATCCATATTCACTTCACGATAGAATAGAAATCATTTTCATAAAATAATTTAAAATACACTCACTGTTAAACAACTTTATTTCCAAGCACGCTCACGTGTTTTGTGACTTTCCTTTACCTACACAAGTGCATTTCACTTAGGCATTTATTTCCAAATTGGAAAATAAGACATTAACATTATAAATTCGGTTTAACCGAATTCGAGATTAGTATTTAATCGCGTAACACCTACGCTAATCTTATTTCCATTTACTACCGTAAGCTAACCTATTGTTCTCCGTTTCCAATTCTAATTTCCAAAGTCACTTAAAACCACATTTTACCTATTCTAACTTATCAATTTCTTCAAAACACTATCTCACTCAATTTAATTCACCATGTCATGATCATATATGATGAGTCACAGTTATGATCTATGTATAGAATCCATACATCTAATTTTTCCTTACTTTTCATATAGTAAACATTCAAACTAGGCTTTAAAGTCTTCTAGACATTTGTTCCCCTAAGTCTCTAGTTTCTATATCATGAAAAATCATGTTATTTAAACTTCTAGATCACAAAAAATGTATCAAATATCACAATTTGTTTCAACATAGGGACAATATCAAGTTACCATTTTCAATCTCAAACTTCAATATCATTCATCCATAATTAGGTCTAGGTTTATTCTAGAGATTTTTAGGACTATGTTTTAGCTTTCATCTGCAATTAGAATCACTCAATTTGGTGGTCTTTAGGCTGATTTATGGTCAAAACAATGGGACTTATTCAAACTAACCTAAGACGGAATTCTACTACATGTTCTTCTCTTGTAATATTCAATCAATTCTATGTAAAAAAACACCAAAGTAACACCAAGAAACCACTAATCTTAAACACATCTTTCTCACTCAAAACAATCCTATAAAAATCAGAAATTTAGGTTAGGAAAACGTACCACTTTCTTTCTCCATTCTTTTGGGTAAATGATGAAAACTTAGGTTTGATCAAGATTTCTCCCAATTTCCATCAAAACGCATCAATAATGGAAGCCCTCTTCTTCCTCTCTCCTTGGACGACCTTGAACCTTGTTTCTTTTCTTTTCACTTGTTTTTGGGTCTCTCACATTTACCCTCTCAAACACTCTCACGGTTATCTTCAAATGAAGCCAAAAGTTTTGCTTTATTCTTTTTATACTCACTTAATGCTTTACATATGTCAATGTCTTAATGTTTGTCTCTAATGACTAATTATCCATTTACCAAATGATGCTTAACCCTTAAGAAAGCCTTTAATTGATCATTAGGTGTGACTCACTAATCTACTCACACCATTATACACAAAAGACCAAATTGCCCCTTTAATGAGTTTAATTCACCAACTAATTGAACTACATTCCGAAAAAATTCCGCAATCGTCAATATTCCACAATCGTCTTAACATCAAATTGACCATGAAATTTTCTAATTAGGATCAATACTTATTGATTGGATGCTTTAAAAATTTTCAAATGAGTTTAAAATCATTAGTACCCATTACTTTCAAAAAAGAGCATTTTAGCCCTAAACTTTCGGAACTCCCGAAATCTATCCTATCAGACTTATTTTCGATCCATTTCATTATCATTTAACTCTAAAACTTATTATGGATATTTTTCATCATTTTAAGGTTGAGTCACATAAAAATTTACTATTCATCTAAAAATACTATTCACCAAAAAAAATAATTAATGAAAGGAAAGGTTCGGGGTTTTACAGCATCTTATTATTTTCATGCTATATCATCGCATTATACTAATACATACAGGAATTTTCATATTTACAACATATAGAAATGTTGTAATATAAATATAACTTTTATATTATAGGTTAAAAGATATAAATCCTCTATAGTTAAAAGAAAATTTTGAAAATTTACTTAATTTTTAATATTTTGAAAATTTTTGTAATTTTTAGTTTTCTAAAAAGCTCTTTTTCTAAATTTTTAAAAATTTTGAGGATTTTTAAATTTTTAATTTTCTGAAAAACTATTTTCTTAAAATTCAATTAAAAATAATGACAAAACATTAATGGAGTGAACAATACATTTGTAATAATCAAATACTATTTATATGATGATTCAACTTAATTCTTAAACTCATACTGAACTAATTAAATTTAATACAAACTAATAATTTATTATCATATCTTAATCTAATTTAATTAGTTATGAATTAATTATTTTATGTCTTATATTTATATCAAGCATATTTTATTGTTATTTTTAACTAAAGTCTAAGAAAAGAAATTTTTATGAAAATTAAAAATTAAAAATTTTAAAGATTAGATAATTTTTTAAAAATTTTCTTAAAATAAAGACGACGTATATATCTTCGAGTAGATGATATCACATGTATTTAACTTTTAAAGTTTTTGTAATCTAAATGCTTTTCTTGTAATGTATTTTTAAATGAATATCTAATTTTTCAAAAATTAAACCAAATCGCCAATTTGACCGCCAAAAAAAAAAAACTGAACCAAGTGATTGTTTGGTTCAATTTAGTTTAATAACCTATTTATATAAAAATTTGCTGATTTATTAATGAACCAGTCAGAACCAGTTGATTGCTCAGCCATCCTATCTTCTACTCTTTACCATCTTCTCTTCTAAGTTCTCATCGTTTCCTTTTCTGGAAACCGCTAGTCCCCCCACAACTCAGTGGAAGCAAATATGTTATCATCATTATCAAAAAGTCACCTCATGTTGCGACAGATATGGAAGGAAGGGACTGAGTGTCAATTAGGAAGCTATCCGTGAAGTGAGGGATATTAAAGCTCCTCTCGAAATTCCTCCTGTACTTATCCTTCCAACTTGGGTTGATAAATTCAATCGTTGTACTCTCGCTTCGACCCTTTGCAAAAACATAACAACCCTCACGCGGGAACTAGAACAAGCAAAGCCAAGGGATCGTCGGTGCTATAGAAGAAAAGCAAGCATAAGTCACTAACGAAGAAAATGGTGGCAGGCAAGAGGGTGTCCATGAAACAGTGGTGTTTTTCTTCTTCCTTTCGGTCTCTTTACCGGTGATTGATCATTGAAAAGACAAAGTGTGTTTCTCGTAGACTAAGAAAACCAAGGAATAGGAAGAAGAGTGATTCCAAACGAGAAACGTCTTACTCTTTTACTTCGTTCATACTATCAAGTATGACTGAGTTTTGTTCCTTTTCCTTTTTCTTAACTCATCCCTTCGAATTTAAGAGTAAAATATGCCACATTTTTATTTGGTTTTATCTATTTAAATTCATTTCTATGATTTTAATCACTAAAAATATTATATTATTAAAAATTTTAGAAAATAATTTTTATTAACTATCTTTCGATTTATTTTAATATTAATTATCACATAATTAATTTTATAATTACTGATTTTATTTCAATAATAATTTACATTAAACAATTTACTAAAAGTTTTTATTCTCTTGATGTTCATACGAGAAATGCAAGTGTTCTATGCAAAAATGGTAAAACTAATGTTTTTAAAATTAAACTC
This sequence comes from Erythroxylum baracoense, assembly GCA_025629805.1. NCBI lineage: Eukaryota > Viridiplantae > Streptophyta > Magnoliopsida > Malpighiales > Erythroxylaceae > Erythroxylum > Erythroxylum baracoense. The sequence continues at coordinate 2,896 of JAOTAY010020735.1, read as the reverse complement.
GCTTAATCAGTTCAATCAAAAGTGTTAGATTCGATTTATTATTAGTTAGTGTATTATTTTTTAATAAAATATTTATTTTTATAATTTCTTCTTTTTATCAATTTTACAACAGTAAATTTTTATACATTAAATATTTCTTTTTAAGTGCTCGTCGTCGCGAAATAATGTGCATGTCACACTTCTCAATTTAAAGAGCATTCGGTCCTTTATTGTATTACTTTAAAACTCAACTAAATATCACATATTTAGTTGAGTTTTAACTAATAGAATAAGAAACTCTTGAAATTTTTAATACTGTGTTTTATAAGTTATGAACACAATAAGAATAATATGAACGTTAAGTAATAAATTCATAAAAAGACATTTTTAGTATATATTTCAATTTTTACATACGTCTTTAAATATAATATCTTGTAGTTATTTTATCACTATAAATAACTTGTTCTGTTTTCCTGTTTCAAAAATCATAAGAAACTTTTTATTTTTGTTCTCCTATTTATTCTTTCCTTTGTCTTATTCATATAAATATTTATTTTTATTTGGTTAAATTTATCTTTTGCATATTATTTATAACTATTCTAATATTTTAAATTTAATAACACAATCATTATGTTTTATGATCACTGCAGGTTTAAATAAACTTGTGTATTAAAATCTTTTAGGAGATATTTTAAATTAATCCATGGGCCATGACTATCATCCTTAGAACTTCAATAATAGCCCTTGTGCCTAATCTTGAATATTTTCTCAACGCTAGCTGGTGTATAAAGATACAATCTTGGAAATGATTATTGTTAATTTCATTTACATCATGATATGAATAAGCTTCCCCATAATTGCAAAACCTTGAGCAATCTTCCAAACAGCTACATGCTTAAAAGTCACTGAGGAAGCCCCAATCATACACTTTATCACACGGCATACATTTGTACACAGGCTTCACTACTCTGCCACCTTAGCTCCTTGCATGTCTACGTGCTCTCTCCATACCCATCCCACGTTTCCAATCCCATTCACTTCTTCTTATAAAAACATACCAGACGCCCGCACACATGCGCAATACAAAACCATATCACTGGACAAGTCCATCTAATCAATTTCAATGGCATCCAGCGATCAGCCACCACCTCCGGAACAGCGCGACAAGGAGTCACTCCCACCAGGAAAGACCATGTCTCTGGCACAACAGATGCTTGACAAAGGTGCTCAGATGATGCAGTCTCTGAAACCTGTGAAGCAATTTGGTCAACATGTATGCGCCTTCGCTATCTATAGCCATGACATGACTCGCCAGATCGAGACTCACCACTATGTCACCAGGATCAACCAGGACTTTCTTCAGTGTGCCGTTTATGATAAGAATGACTCCCATGCCCGTTTTATTGGTAGCTCTAATCACTCTGTCCTGTAATTTTGTAGTTGCTCTTGCACTTACATGAAGATAAACAATTTCACATGCTTTCAGGGATTGTTATTAAAGTTTATTTTATGAACACTTTTCAGCTAATTATTAGTATTGGATATCATCTTCTTAATGACTTTTAGAGTTCAAAAACTGTTGGAAATTCGATGGGCCCGATACAAGGGGAGTGTATGAGAGAGAGCATTGTTAAGCTTGGAATAGAAGGCCCATTTTCCAAAATGGTTTGGCTCCTTTTAGGCTTATAAATACTTCTCTTCTTCTTTTTATTTCCAATGTGGGATTTTCCCACTCCAATATCCTCCTTATGTCCAACTGGCCTTGGCCTAGTTGTGACTTGCCTTTAATTTTTTCTTCTTCTTCTTGTGCTTCTTAGGCATTTTTGACCTTTTTGTGCTTGGGCTTGTATTCACTTAAAGTCTCATAAGCCATAGGTCTATGTCTGGGCTTGTACTCTTGTTAAATCTCAGAGGCCACAGGTCTATGATGCTTGGGTCTTCTTTACTGAGTCTTTTTCATCGAGCTTCAGGTCTTGGGCCGCAGGACTTGTCTGGTCTATGATGTCTGGGTCTTTCTCACTGAGCCTTCTTCATTAGGCTTCAAGTATTAGGCCGTAGAACTTGTTGTAATTTATCAAGCTCAATCTGCCAGGATTCCAAGGATCTTGATGGGCCGAAATTAAGCCATTGAACTCTAATACTATATGATTTTTTCAACAATTAATCTTCCAGTTCCTATTATGTCAGAAGATAATTATGAAGACTGGCATAGTCAAATATGGACATTTCTCCAAGCACAAGACTTGTGAGAAATTGTCCAAGAAGGATTTGACGTGCCAGAAGCTCAAGACAACTTGTCTGTGGCAGAGCGTCGAAAATTAAAGGAGGACCAGCAAAAAAATTCTATTGCTCTATGCTTCCTACAGTAGGCTGTGACAAAGGCAATTTTTTCAAGAATATGAAGAGTGACGTCAGTAAAAGAAGTGTGGGATAAACTAGAGTAAGAATTCCGCGGAGATATAAAGGTACGCACCGTGATCCTCCAATCTCTAAAGAAGCAATATGCAAATATTAAAATGAAGGATTTTGAGACCATTAAGAATTTCTATACTAGAATTATGGCGTTAGTAACTGAGATGAAAGCCTATGGAGAAGATATTACTGACTAAAAAGTGGTCGAAAAAATCTTGATTAGTCTACTACCCAAGTTCGATCCTAAAGTGTCAACCATCGAAGACACGAAGGATCTTTCGATTCTAACTATAACAGAATTAATCAGTTCACTAAACGCATACGAGCAAAGATTGGCAAGTCGTGAAGAAGACTCCGTCGAAAACGCTTTCCAGTCTAAGCTCCAAATAAGGTCTCAGAATCAAAGTAGAGGAAGACAGTATGATACCAAAAAACAAGGGCCAAAGAAAATTCTAGAAGTTTAGAAACTAGAACAGGGAAAAATAAATCCTATCCTCCTTGTGGT